>JARHVA010006951.1:752500-777500 GCA_037957365.1 Torreya grandis
AATCTCCATCCTCATAGGTATAACTGTAATATATAATACATCAATTGTTTAACCACTATAATAAATATATCCATATCCCATAATTACGGATAAACCATAATTCTGTTAACCATGTTATGCTATGGATATTGGAAATATTTAATTGGTCTTATTTTCCATTCTCATTTATTTATCCAAATTGGCATCTTACATCATGTACATGTTTCCAAACCAAATACATTGACCCAAAAGCCTATGGTTGTTATAGTGATGTGCAAAATAAATCTGATCTCTCCCATTTACATTTATGCCCCTATCTAGTGCAAATTAAAGCTAGAAAGAACATATTTATTTATTAAATTATAACTAGAATTTATACGGGTAACGTTATGTTCCTTATGTTATGATAACATAAGCCAGAGCTATATTGGATACTTGCCATGTATAAAATATATAGCTCAAGCGATTATCAGCGATATTGGATACTTGAAATATCATGATTTTATAGCAATAATATATCGCTCCATGACTCATATTATTGGTTATTTTATTCTGAAATTGAATATAATCTATGTACTTATATTAACCTGTATTATGTCATTAATTAGTTTACACTATCAGATGGATTTATGTGCTTCATAAATATGTTTGATCCGTAGTTATAAGTTACTAGTTATAAATGACATTATGAATATTTAGATCACTCCATTCCTATAAATCACTGCATAAAAAAATCTATGCATGTAATATATGAGTTGTATATATTATTTTCACAAGCTTCTAAATCGCTGCTTAAATATATTTTTCTAAATCATTGTATACTGCTTCAAGTATCAAATTATACAAGTTGTATATGGTTTGACTAAGAGTACACCAGTTTACCCGAAATAGTTTAGTTGTTGTAGATAGTGTGTCAAATACCACATATTCAATACAGGTTCAAATCGCTGCAAAGAAAACCTAGGTTTCTATCATGTCAATTCGCCACACGATTTAAACACTATATCACTGATTTATATATAAGTAAAAGTACATAATTTATATAACAATTTATATTAAAAAATATAAATATTTGTTACCATATTTGAAATGGGTTATATATATATATAAAGTATCAAAATACTAGTTATATGTGGTTTGATTAAGAATATACCAGTTTATCCAAAATTGTTTAGTCATTGTAGATTGTGTATCATATACCACATATAACTAATGTTAAGTAAATTTGTTTCAATACAGTTTCAAATCGCTACATAGAAAACCTAGGGTTCTATCATATCAATTCTTCACACAATTTAAACACTATATCATTGATTTTTATATAAGTAAAAGTAAATAATTTATATAAAAAAATATCGCCACTGACATATTTAAAATGGGTTTTATGTGTGTGTATATGTATATATGTGTGTGTATATATATATATATATATATATATATATACATATACATATACATATACATATACATATACATATACATATATACATATATATATACACACATATATATACATACATATACACACACACACACACACACACACACACACACACACACACACACACATATACATATACATATACATATATATACATATACATATACATATACATATACATATACATATACATATACATATACATATACATATACATATACATATATATATATATATATATATATATATATATATATATATGTTATTTAGATATTATGCTCATCTTGCTACCTTCACCCAAATTTTGACATTGGAAACTCTAGCTTAGTGGATATGAGCAGTGATAATAATAATTAAGTTATACGATAGATGTTAGATTCAACTATAATATAGTCTCTTAGTTCTTTAAGTAACCTAATGAAATACGTTCAATAGAATAATACTTGTATCCAATATAATTTATGTTTGCATAATTACTAAATCTCTTGATCTAAACCTCATGTATACACATAAAATTCTTCAGAGTTCACAAAACTAAAATCATATTACCTACCTCTCAAAAGCTTTAGCTCAAAATTGCTTAGCTCAAAAGAGTCTCCTTCCTCCACTCGATTCATTCCTTCTGTGCCATGCTCTGCTATCCTCCCTCTCTTCCTCTCCAATTTCATTTTATTCCTTAATTGTCCTGCTTTAATAAATCACACCCTTATTTAAAGCCATTCCTTTTTAAAGATCTCTAATATTCTCTTTTTTTATGGATGTTGCACTTTACTTTCCTTTGTTTTTCTTTCTTTATGATTTTTCTATTTTTATTCTTTTTTATCGATTTCATTTTTTTTCTTTTTTCCAATTCACTTTTTGGTGTATTTTAAATACACTTATTTTATTCTAAATCCAATTATTTTATATGTTTTAATTCTCTTACGAGAATTTATTTCTTATTTTTTCATTATACACTTTTTATAGTATATTTACTAATTAATAATAATAATTTGACTTTATATATATATATATATATATATATATATATATATATATATATATATATATATATATATATATATATATATAGATCAAAATAAAAAGTGTTGGTAGTTTTTATTCCAATTTATAATTAAAAGATACATCCAAAATGCCAATAAGTGATGGCATAAAAAAGAGAGTCGAGGACCACTACCAATAAAAATAGGAAGGGAAAAGCCTCAACTTGTAGATACAAACATCCTAAAAATATGGGGAAATAACAATGGTGGGGTAAAATCAACCCAAACAGCATGTTGTGGTAGTTGATACCATCCAATAAAATATCATGGACCAGAGCATTGTAGAGATGAAGAATTGAGATGGTCTTTTACCCTACCCTTTTTCCCCTTTTTCTTATTTACTTCCTACCACACTCCTTGTGTCAGAATCATTCTGGCTATCTGCATTCCTATGTTTTCAATCTTTGGAATTGAGCGAAAACCAAACTATTTTGGGTTTTCGCTTATCACTAGTTCTTTATCCAAATCTAATCTCTCTATTTCATGAGCATGCTTCACACCTCGGAGTGTAAATCCAACTGGTTCTAATTCCATTATTTTTCTCCCCTCTCTATTTCTCTCTCCATCATGTTCATTATCCTAGGCCCATGTGTTTGGCTCCTCTGGCTCATTTTCTTTTTGTCCTTCCTCCTCTTGTTCCTATATTTTGGCCTCTACTTCCTCTTGTGATGGCATGGTCCAATGTTTGTAGGCTGACTTCATCCCTTTATTATTGTTAAATTGTTTTTTTCCTTGGGATAAGTGACCTGAAGATGCCCAGTAAGCTTGCAAAAGCATCATCGGAAGGTGGTATTCTCATAGTCCAAGGATTGAGTATGTTGGAGTTCTCCATAACAAATTATCAATTTTTTTGGTAAACCTTTACTAAGGTCCATTTCCACACATAAACGAGTGTATTTGCATAACCATGACCCCATTATTTTGTAATATGGCTTGATGAACTTACCCAGGTTGTCCCCTATCTTTTTGAAGGTAATGATAAGATACATAAGAAGGTTTGACAGCCGTACCTCGACTGAAATAATAGTAACTAAGTGGGAGCTCAGATCAAATTCTAGAAACCATGGTGTGAGGTAAAATCCCATCAGTGCCAAGAACCATGGACCTTCTATTAATACTCTCTAGTATACTTCATCATCAAGAAAATGTACAATGAAGAATCACTTTGAGCAGAGGGAGATTTCACATTATTTTAACTAGTTAGTATATATCCACTACAATAGAGTAGTTGTAGTAGGCCAAAAGTCATTGAATCTACATATGACAGGCTCTTTCTTTAAGTTCCCTTTATAATCTAGCACTTCTTCCTTTGAGATATCCACCTGTGGTGCCTCCTCTACCTATTCCAATATGTAGGCACTTATTATGGGAGAGGATTTCTAAGTGTCTGACTTAGCTATAGTGTTTTTCAAAGTATCTTTAAATGATCCCCTAGGTTTGGAAGATTTTTCTACATCCTTATGAGAGTACTTCTTGGAATTTCCCATGTCATTTTTACTTCCATGCGTGTGCAGATCATGAGAAAGAAGAGAACATTTTGAAATACCATACATAGCCAGTAATTTGAGATTTTATAAATCTTTGCTTTATAAATGAGGAATTGGAGGGTATCTATAATCCTAGTAGACATTTCAATCTAATCCTTTAGTTCTTATACACTATTAGTCCAATCTACCCAAAGGCAAAGAATATTCCCCATGGTGGATTAAAGAATAATCTGGAAGTGTTCTTTCTGCTCCAGTGGGAATTTTAAGGTTGGCATTTTTTCAAACATATAGTATGCATACTCTTGTAACCTCTATACCTTAGTCCCCTAAGCTAAAATCCTTTCATGTGTTGTACCTAACACCTCCATTGACATAAAACCATGGCCATTTCCCATCAAAATCCCTCGAGTATGGTTTGTGACTCCTTGAGTGTATAATCTCAGTTGGTGCTCTAGGATACATATTATACCTTATGTTGGTGTTCCCTTTCCTTCAACTGGATGTGTATTACACACTGCAGTAGGTATTAACAAGTATGTATGATCTTTAAGTTCATTCCTTGTCACTTGTGAAACTGCCCCCACCATCCAAGACTGATACTGCTTCGATCTATTTTGTAAAACCCTCACTATAGAAATTACCACTCACTTTATCTTCATCAATCATAGATAGATAGATAGATAGATAGATAGATAGATAGATAGATAGATAGATTCATTTTAGTACATAAACTAATTATGATGACTTAATAATAATAATAATAATAATAATAATAATAATAATAATAATAATAATAATAATAATAATAATAATAATATAGAGTCATTTACCCTCTATTATCAAATTATATAAAGGTGTTAAAGTGAAATAATGATATTTATGAATATCATAAATGTAACTGATTAATACTTTAATGACATGGGGTTAGCCTACACATAGTACTAATGTGTAAATTTATGTCTATGAAAAACATTAACAATTATGACTCTAATAACATATCATAATCATACCAAGTTAATTCCACATAAGCATTAATTTTGCTAACACACAAATAACCACATGAGATTGTATCATCTAAACATAAATCTAAACTAACACACTCACATATGTAATTATCTAAGTGCATATAACATAAGAAATGTACTAATACTAACCATTCAATCAATCCATCTAATATGTACTATTTAATATTATGTGTGCATGGTTTTAAATTTCTTCTATCATCTTTCAATATTTTTATTTATTTCACCCTCTTCAATGATTATCTCCCTTTATCATGCTCTAAGGGATGAATCTCTCCTACATCTAATTCATGATAAGTAGGTAGTTAGTCCATAACATCATGACATGTATATCATAAAATAATGATAAAATAAAAAATTAATATGATCATAATATAAAAAATATACACTAAAACTAACTCATAAAAATAAAATCATGAAATCTAAGAACCGTACCACTACCCCATAACAATATATGACTTACGTCTTATCTTGTGATAATCAAATCAAGTTATCAACTATAAAAAACCTATAGATAATCAAGAAATTTGGCTTAGTGAAGAATTGAGATGTAACATCCTTATCCCCTAAAGCTAGTCATCATACTAATTGACACTATTTAAACATAATTTCATAATTAAAAACATTATTTTATAGAGAAATAACATAGTATAAAGTATCAAATCAAGTAAATAAATGTTGAAATCACCTATAGAACTCATCATAGTTTTCCTATGTAAAACTATTCTCAGAGTATTTGTCTTATAAGGCCTTTGTGATGTGACATCTCTCTATTACATAAATGAGGTTTACAAGTGTTAAATACTCTAATTGATTATATCATGACCACCTTAGGGTCTAGAATAGGCACAACAAGCCTATATACTACAAGACTGACCACTTCTAATACCTCAAAGAGCCCCACATATCTCATTGAAAGTATCACTAAGTTATTTAAAGCACATGAAATCATCATAAAATCTAAAAAATGGCTAGGGATATTTTCACAAAGCCTCTCAGTCTCTCTACACATCTCTCTATTCTAGACAGTGTTTTTCTCATTTCATAGAAAAGTGTTTAGGGAACCTGGCAAGAATGACGTGTATAAGTTAATATTATTTATACTCCACATAGCCTATGATAAGTATGACATGTCAATACTACTACTACTCTACATAGCTCAAGTATGAAAATTAATAGGAAATGAAAATACTACATTTCCAATGTATACAAAATTAAGGAATAACTATTCCATAGTACATGTGTATGGTCATATGACTAAATTTGACAAGTATGTCTACTAAATCTTAGATTGAAGAATATCACCTTGTCAGATCCAAAATAAGTAAATACTAAGTCAATATGAGACTAAATAATATCCACTCCCATCTCTTAGTACTGACATTACTAATTTACCACTTGTCCCTTAGGTCTCCATGACTTGATGATCTCTAAAATGTGTATAAGGCTCAAAAAATAACAAATCCATATTAAAAAATCATATAAAGAAAGCATATATGATAAATAATTATACATGTACCAACATACATTACAATAAAAATCATACAATCATTCCATTATTGTTATAAGTTTCCATTAGCCAACCATCACTAGTATCAAATTTCATAGCTTAACCTATTTCTATTATACTCATAGTTAATAGAAAATAATTTTAATATAACCAACAAAGGCTAAGGATCACAACGTCCTTACAACCTTATAAAAGTAACAAGTGATATAATTCCTCCATACTTTCCTAATTAGTCACACAATAAATTATAAATTTATCTCAACCCCATAGATTAACAAGATGTTCCATACATCCTATCTCATACTCACTCTTGATAAATGATACCTATATAACTCATCAAAATAACATGTTTATATCAATAATATAATAATATCAATATAATCAAGATTGATTTATAGGATAATTATTATAATCAACATATAAATCTTAATCTAGAACTAACATATATTCAAGGTTGACCACTCCACATGGTCAAAGTTCACAATTTTAAATAAAGTACCACCAGAAAGTGTGACTCTAAAAATCACAAGTGGAAAGTAGTAAACTAACATCTCAATAACAAAACTCTTAAATACCCTCACATGGTATGAATAAAAACACCACAACTTAAGTTACCATAATCAATACACACTTACCAAATCTATAAGTGTAGTTCCATAATTTGTTTTCACAACCAAAATGAAAATATTAACCACATAGATGCATCAATCTATTCTACTCATATAACTTCTCTATCAACAAGAAGTACAAGACACTATCCCATGAACTTTAGGCAATATTGTCAAAACCACATTTTAAAAACAAGTTTTCGATTAAGGAACACTCAATTAATAACAAGATAAATATGAATCCACACAGTGGGCTTATAATGATGTCAAATGGAAGTAAGAAAGTAACAACTCACCTCCATGATGGATATGTGATATGACACCTCTTCCTAATCGACATAAACATAGGGGTGTTAATCCATAAGCAAACTTCCAACACATAATAAACCTGCACAAAGAAAATTATAGTCTACTATAGGGAAAATTCCCACTATACTAGGTGGTGCCAACCTAAAAATGGTCTTCTAGAATTCCCTCCCATGACATAAAACTCTATATAAAATGTAGCTATTCTAAGTG
Source organism: Torreya grandis (assembly GCA_037957365.1). Lineage (NCBI taxonomy): Eukaryota > Viridiplantae > Streptophyta > Pinopsida > Cupressales > Taxaceae > Torreya > Torreya grandis. The sequence continues at coordinate 760,110 of JARHVA010006951.1, forward strand.
AGAAGCATCCCATGGTTTTTTTGCACCCACAAACTAAAACAAAAGTGGTGGAGGTGACATGATGACCAACTAAAGATGTAATCACTCTGTAGGTGTTCAATCTAAATGATCAAAAATATGGTAAAATTCTCTTGTTCATGACTCATGAACTATGTTATGAAATTACCTAACCAAACAACATATATAACCATTACCATCAAGGAACTCAATAAAAAAACCCTTTAACAACTTTAAAAGGGTACACACTCAATGTACCACACAACCTTTCATCCACATAAGTAAACTTAATTCCAAAAATCATGGATGTCTATTACCTAGAATAGTCACCAAGCCATAAACAAAAATCTATTAAATCTCTCAATTACAACCATGGTGTAGCATGATTCTACATTGAGGCACTACAAGTCCAAAATACACTTCACTTAACCAGTAGAATACTACATGTCACAAGGCTCTCCATACTTGAGTACAACTCATGCTCTCACATCTTAGGGATTTTACGACTCAGTGGGATGCTCTTTAGGTTCACACTAGTAAACATAAGGATATGCAAATTCTAATGGACTCATTAGGTCCTAGAGTTTGAGCCATAGATCTAATACCACATATGACAAACCTTGCTGGGTTAGACATAGAGAATGTGATAATTTTTTAAATTTAATCAATGCATTAATTCATTACAATTCACCATGAGATTCTAATTAGTGATCCAGATATAACCCTCTAAGTATATTAATTAAAAATAAGCATGACACATTTAACAGTGACTAATCACTATCGATAGTGGAAACACATCATAACCAAATATGAAAAGTAATTAAAAATACCCAGCCACAATTAGTACAACAATATAGCCACTACTGGAAAATTACAAATTAGTAAATATATTATTAAATGAATGTAAAACTTATGTATATTACAATATAACTGAATGTTCTTTACTCTAATCTCCACCCTTACAAGTATAATTGTAATATGTAATACATCAATTGTTTAACCAATATAATAAATATATCCATATCCCATAATTAAGGATAAACCATAATTTTGGTATTCATATTATGTTATGGATATTCATAAATTTTTAATTGGTCACATTTTCCATTCTCATTTATCCAAACTGCCAGCTAACATACTCTACATGTTTTCAAACCAAATACATTAACCCAAAATCTTGTAGTGGTTATAGTAACACACAAAATAAATATGATCTCTCTCATTTATATTTATACCCCTTTCTAGTATAAACTAAAGCTAGAAAGTACATATTTATGTATTAACCTATAACTAGAAATTATATGGGTACCATTATGTTCTTTATGTTATGATAACATAAGCCAGAGCTATATTAGATATTTGCCATGTATAACATATACAGCTCAAGATATTATCATTAATATTCGATACTTGAAGTATCACGATATTATAGTAATAATATATCTCTCCATGACTCATAATAATGGTTATTCTATTTTGACATTGAATATAATCTCTGTACCTATATTAACTTATATTATGTCATTAATTATTTTAAACTATCAAAGCGATTTCTATGCTACATAAATATGATTCATCCATAGTTATAAGTTATTAGTTATAAATATTTATACTATGCATCGATGTCTATTACATTAGGAAATATTTAGACCACTCCATTCCTATAAATCATTGTATAAAAATTTGTATGCATGTAATATATGACTTGTATATATTATTTTATAATCTTGTAAATTTATACATAAATATATTTCTCTAAGTCACTGTATACTACTTCAAGTATCAAATTATACTATTTATATATGGTTTGACTAAGAATATACCAGTTTATCTTAAATTGTTTATTTATTGTAGATATATTATCAAATACCACATATAACTAGTATTAAGTAAATTTTATTTAATACAAGTTCAAATCGCTACATAGAATATATACGATTCTATCATGTCAATTCACCACATAATTTTAACACTATATCGCTAATTTATGTATAAATAAAAGTATATAGTTTAAATATTAATTTATATAAAAAAATATTACCACTACCATATCTGAAATGCATATGATAAGTGATAATAATAATTAAGTTATACAATAGACGTTAGCTACAAAAATAATACAATCTCTTCATTCTTTAAGTAACCTAGTGAAATATGTTCAATAAGATAATATTTATATCTAATATAATTTATGTTTTCACATTTACTAACACTCTTGATTTTAACCTCATGTATACATACAAAATTCTTTGGAGTTCACAAAACTAAAATCATATAACCTACCTCTCAAAAGTTGTGATTAATAATTGCTTGGCTCGGAAGAGTCTCCTTCCTCCACTCGGTTCTTTCTTTTTGTGCCATGCTCTACTATCCTCCTCTTCATCTCCAATTTCCTTTTATTCCTTGATTTTCCTACTTTAATGACTCATTCCCTTATTTAAATCCATTCATTTTTAAATATTTCTAATATTCTTCTTTTATGGATGTTACACATCACTTTCCTTTGTTTTTCTTCTTTTTTGTTTTTATTTCTTTGTGATTTTTTTTGTGGTCTATTTTTATTCCTTTTTATGACATTAGTTTATTTCTTATTTACAATTCACTTTTTGGTGTAATGAAAATACACTTGCTTATTTTAGTCTAAATTCAATTGTTTTTTGTGTTTTAATTCTCTTATGGGAGTTTATTTCTTTTTTCCACATTATACACTTTTTAGAATATATTTACTAATTAATAATAATATGAATTAATAATATATATAAATATACATAAATTCATACATACATACATACATACATACATACATACATACATACATACATATACACACAAATATATATACATATATATGCATATGTACATACATTCATTCTAGTAGATAAACTAATTATGGTGACTTAATAATGGTATTGCTTATATAAAGTCAATTTCCCTCTATTATAAAATTATATTAAGGTGTTAAAGTTAAATAATTATATTCCAAAATATCATAAAGGTAACTAATTAATACTTTAATGACATGGTGTTAGCCTACAACAATAATAATGCACAACTTTACATCCACAAAAAATATTAACAATTATGACTCTAATAGCATATCATAATCATATAAGGCTAGTTACACATAAGCATTAACTATGATAACACACAAATAACCACAAGAGGTTGTATCATCTAATCATAAATCTAAACTAACACACTCATATATGTAATTATCCAAGTGCAGATAACATAAAAATGTAATAATTTTAACCATTCCAGCAATGCATATAATATGTACTATTTAATATGGTATGTACAACATTTTATCAATTCCTATATCATCTCCAAATGTCTCCATCTATGTCACCCTCTCTAATGATGCTCTCCCTCCATCATGCTCTGAGATATGAATCTCTCCTCTGTCCAACTCACGACAAGTAGGTAGATAGTCCATAACATCACAACATGTATATCATAAAATAACGTTGAAATAATAAATTAACATGATCATAATATAAAAATATATACCTAAAAAAATTATAGAAATAAAATCATGAATTTAAGCAACATGCCACTACCCCATAATAGTATATAACTTACATCTGAGTTAGTGATAATAATATCAAGATCAACTATAGTAAATCTATGGATAATCAAGTAAGTTGGCTTAGCGAGGAATCGAGATGTAACATTACACATGAATACATATACATAAAGACACACACACAAATATATATATATATATATATATATATATATATATATATATATATATATATATATATATATGGCCATATGAATCTACATGTCCTAAACATTTAATACTATAAATAAAAGGGCTAAAGGGCCACAAGTCATGTTGGATATATACATGATTATATCATACAATAAGTACTTATCACAAATCTATATGGCATCATTTTATTCTAAAACTCAACGATAATTTACAATGGTCTATAGATTCCATGGGTGCATGAGGTAGCTAACTATTTAATCCTTAATTTGAAAAGATTTTTGGCATGACATTGAGAATTTTTCCATGTGTCCATATCAAAAATTTCCTATGGCATTTTCAACCAAGTGTTAATCCTATGTTTTTGAACCATTGACATTCTTCTTGAGATAAATTTAAAGTGAGACCACATTTAGATTTGTAAATCTAGTCAAGATATAATATTTAGAGCCTTTCACATGCCTCTATACAAACACATTTGCATTGCATAGATAAGTTAATAAGTTGAATAATTATCCAAACATGGTATAAAATTTATGCATGGATTACCTTATGGATAAGTGATCAAACCATACATGTGTCTTAAATCACATTTAATCAATGTCATGGATTAATAAATGTTCATGGAGAGTTTGTTTAATGGTGAATGCATTATTGACTCCCCTAAATATTAAAAATGCAAATGGATACAACTTTGAATTTGATTCTTACATAAACTATAACTTAAATATATGAAATTATTGAACTCAAGCATAATTTTTATAGATGATGGCTAAAGATTCACTATTGTTGTAAAAACAATCTTTTTTGAAAGTTTTGATCCTCTAAATTTATTGTTCGAACATAACATGCTAGGCATAGCTAATATTAAAAATAGTTGAAAACCATAACACATTAAATTAGACTAGACCACTAAGATCCCTTGATTGTTTTACTTATATGTATTATTTATTCTTCTCCTAACTAGTCCTTTTATTTATTAGTGTCATAATCTATAGGATTTTCTTTTCTACCATGGACTTCTGTCCTTTTTTCTTTAGCATATTATGTTTGTATTATGTTCTTTTATCTAATTAAAATTTTCATTTCATTTATTTTCATTTTCATTATATATTATGTTTTACTGATATTTTTTTTCAAATAAGGGAGAGATATCAATAGTTGAGAAGGGTTCAATACCCTAGATGGTACATAAAACCAAAATATCTATAAAATTGAAAAAGAGACAATACTTGTTACAAAAGAGTCAAAAGTAGGTTTAAAATCTACATGTAATTTTACAACTTCAAAAAACTAGTTTTGTATATCAACCAATGATATTATGACACATCATGTATTTGACTATAAGACACCCAATACACACATATTGATCACACTTATGTGTATACCAAATTAATGAGAACTTTCATTGTAATTTATGTACTACCAACATCCTTCAGTTTTTCTGATATATATATCAGTATTTTGTCCAATTATTCATTATCTACTTATTCCAAAAATGTATGGGTATCTTAAACTTATATTAGTGTATGTGTGGGATTTAGATGGATATGTTTTATTTTTGTATAATGATCCTTCCTAGTTCCATTTATTTATTTTTCTTCCCTATCATCCCTTAAGCCATCCCAATTTCTTATTATTGTCATGGCCATCATTTTTTTTTCCTTGTTCCTATGATTGACTTTAACCTCCTACTTGATCTATGTTTATTCTAGTGTTTTCTTTCCCAACACTTCATATATTTCATTTACCTTGCTATTACTAGGCATATAATCTATTCACACTCATTATTTTTAGTTTAAATTAAGATAACCCCACATTTGATAAATGGTGTAGATACCAGTCCTGGACACATCAAGTGGTCTAGGTCTCTCCCTAGTTAGATTTAAATGACTAAGATGCCTTGAATCTTATACCTATTATCCTTCACCTAGTTACTAGAGCCATTTTTATGGACTTTTCTTTAGTCCATTTACTATTAGGGTTTGTCTTGAGTATTTTGTCTCCTCTTCAAGCAATTTAGGATTTCTTCTTTATTTTTTCATGTAATATGGACTTATTTTTAGCTATGTCTTGAATATTACACCCATTATCATTCACCTAAATAATAGATCCATTCTTATGGACTTTTATTTAGTCCCTTCACTATTAGGGCTTGTATTGAATATTTTTTCCCTCTTCTTCAACAAATTTAGGATCTCTTCTTTATTTTTTTAATGTAATATGGACTTATTTTTTTATTTTTATTTTTAACTTAGTTCTTTTATAGTGTACCCATTTGGTAGTTCACATAAATTTTATATAGATTCTCTTGGTAGGTTTTAGTGCATAGGTCAACCTACACTTGACCCCTTTTTATTTCTACTAGTGTTGGACTTATCACCATATTTTAATCCTCTAAACCATCATTAAAGCAAATGTTTTTTTTTTTTTTTTTTTTGAGTGCTTTACTATAAATATCATTCCAAGGATATATTCATCTCTTTTCACATCATCCACCTTGGGGATTGGGATCACTACCATCCTAGATAGTACCCTTTTGACATACTTGGTCATGCTTCAATAAGGTAACTTTATCCATTCTTAATTATTATATTAATCATTATTATTCACTTTTAAAAATGTATGATGAGTCTTCAAAAAACATGATACATATACATCATAGGATACATGCATTGATTATTTAATATTACATTTATATTATATCAAGATACTTGGTGTTATATACAATCGATCATTTTTCAAATTATAAGAATCATTAATCTAGGTGAAGCAATTGAATATATTTTATCTTTTCACTAGTAATTAATTATAAAGTGGATAAAAAAAGACACAAAATTTGGAGGACAAATTATATTTCTTATTTCATCGCACTATAATGGTATGAACATTGATCCCCACTTAAACACACCAACATTGAAATGAGCCTTAGTTGAATCAAAATTTACTAATTTTTCAATGTGGTATGTAAAGTTATATTACACATCATCAATAAAATTTATTTCATGATATACATAACTTAATTTGTTTTTCAAATTTTAACAAGCTATCATGCTAAGAAATTTGTTGATTGAACTAGCATCTTCCCACATATCTTTGTCTTCCTAATTATACTTCACCATATAACACTATACATAGGTATATTTTAAATCTTTATTAACTTAATCTAGTTTATCTCTATTATTCTTTAACATGGTTCATACTTCTATGCAAATGGACATGATTTCCTTCTTTCATCTTAAAACTTATATTCACCCTTTGTGCACATATAAAAATTGGATATTAACTAATATTAATAAGGGTAGCTCTCAATGTTTTAAAACACCATTATCCTCTATATTAATTTTGATGGTTTCATCTATGACATGTATAAAATCCCTTCCAATATTTATCATGATTGTGTAATAGTCACCATTAATAATTTTATTTTAATTCATATCCCTAATGTTCAAATACTATGTATTATGAAATAACTTGTGCATGAATTCAAAACTTCACTGATCTTTTAAAATTATGGATATCGGATCATGGATGTAGTGAATGGAGGTAGTTTTTTTTATGTGATTTTCTTTACTAGTTGTACTAGTGATTGGGAATTATTCCTCAACAACCATTATACTGTCATCCTTACAATATTATCCTTTGTATTCTTATTTTTTTATTCTTTATTTATGGCATCCTTACTCTATTGACTTCCCCTCTTTAACTAGTATGCCTTGTCATAACATTTACTTAATCATGTGAACTTAAACCCTAAATTGGGCATAATACTGTGTCTTAATTTTTTGTATAAAAAATTAATACATAAAGATATAAAAATTTATCCATTACTATCATATTATATATTCTTAAAGTTTATACATCTAAAAAATATAATGATACAAAAAAATAAAAACTTATATGCATATGTGTCTACTCAGCATTGATGGTCTCATTATCCTTTCCACTATTGAGGACATCATCATCATCCAAATGTATAATCCTTTAGAATGATACAAAAACTTCAAATTATGTATTTCTAGGAACCACCATCACTAGTGGTCCCAAATACAATAGTTTCCATTATCTCATCCAAGTCTTAGGTACCTCCTCTATCAATCTTCCATGATATGAGGTAGCCACTTGTGCATTAGGGATATTTTGTACAATACTCCATATGTATATCATAAATTTGTTTCTACCACTATAGAATGTACCCATTAATTTATTCTCATCATCCGAAGATGAGGATTGTGTTTGGTTAGATGAAAAAACTATCGATAGTTATGGGCCTTGACCTCCTTCCCCTAATGACATAATCACATTCCTTGTTATATATGAAATAAATTCCACCATTGTTTTTAGTGTGGTAATAAAAAATATGGTGGTATAATATCTAAAAAATGTTAATCTATGCACCAGGTGATATGTCTTATCATCTCAATTAGTCCCCAATCTTTCATTGTAGATGGCCATGACAACCATGTATCCATGGTGCCCATGTAAAAAGTCTATGTGAGAAATATTATATGCATAGTAGTACATAAATATACCATTTTAATTATCTCATTATAGGAAATTGATCACATATCCTTAATTTGGATACAATGATAATAAAAATAAAGTGGTGCTCTTACCAGCTAATACATTCAAAACCACTTTTAGATTTAATAATAAAATATTATAGCTAATATTATTTTCATTTAAAAACATTTAGAAAAATTATTATATAAATTATGCCCTAACTAAAACAATATACATACACCCATGTAACATATCATCTGATCCTCTAAAGAGGATTAACACATAGAAATAGAAAATTATGGCATGCCTCCACACAATTCATGACACAAGATTCATGTTACCATCATACCCAAAATCACCTTCTTGGTATTTATAATTGAACATAACCATCCTTTGTATATGTGTGGGTGGTAGCAATAATGGAATTTGTCCCTTTACATAATATTTGAAATACAAGGAACATTTTGACGGTGAATAGTTGTAGTTTGGTTATTTATATATTTTTTCAAACTAGAAAAATGTTATTTTTTCATTTTGGCAGTTAAAAAACTTCACCAAAAAAATAATATATATTAATTTTTCATTCACAAATAACCAAATTATTTCTAGGCCCAAAGGGATTTTAGTTTTTAGATCACTTAATTTTAATGGTCCAATATTTTACATGTTTAGATGGTCAAATATTCTATGGGACATCAGATCACACATTTTATAATAGAGGGGAATTTAGAAATATGATAAAATTTATAAATTATACCTAGCATTTAAATTTATTAAATATATTTATATGTACACATAATTAAAATTAATTTCTATTTATCCATCCTTTTGACTATGAACTTGTTTAAAAAGTATACATAGATCAAATAAATTAGTGATTCAACATAGAAATAAATTAATCATTTTTGGATTCAAATTATGAATTCTATTGATATAGTTCAAAACACATCCAACATTGTAGTTTACATCCTATATGTAAAGATAGTAATACAATTCAAAAAAATTATAGTAATGCATTTTATAACTTTTAATTTGTAAATATTCTAGTTTTTTATTAAGCTTTATCATTTCACAACATATAACATGTTTATGATCATTTTTATACTTTTCTACATTTATAAAATATTAATACATTATATGATGATTTTTTATGTATGTGATGTTTTTTCAATAATGTGATGTGTTTGTAGGCCTACATTTCTATTCTATCCATATGATGCTTTCTTAGTACTATTATGGTTTTTAAGGCCTATGATGTTTTTTTAGGCCTATAACATTTTTACAAGCATTTTGTATTTTAAAAATAAAAAAATTACTTTCTAAGATAGTAATTAGCATTTTAGGCTTTTTATGCTTTTATAGGATCACGATTCTTTTCTAGGACTAATTTTTTTTTTGGAGATTAGTGATGATTTTCCACACCTGTGATGATTTATGAATAGTTTGATGATTTATCAGACTTGTGATGATTTTTAAAGATTTCAAGGCTTATGATGATCATGATTTTAATACTTTTATAGGTTTATAATACATTTCCAATATAGTTTGCTTTTCCAAATCTATGATTTTTTTGTATGGCTATAATACATTTATAATATTAAGATCATTTTCCATGCTTAAAAAATAAAGTGAAACACATTTTCATTCTTATTTTCATATATTTTTATTTACTATATATAATTTTCTTCTTATGGATATTTTAAATTCATTTACATGTCTTAGTGCTATAATGGAAAAAAATATTTTACTAAATTATACATATTTGTTAAGATCATCCTTTGCTTATAGAAAGAAATATTGTAACTAAAATATTCACCATTAACATGATTATCACTTTGGTATAATTATTTACCCTTTATAATCACATTTATATTAGATTTTTCCCTTGTTTTATAACCTTTTTCCAATCGCTCTTCCTATAAACCATCATTTAGAATGTTGCATTTCATAGGTGTCCCCTCTATTGAAAACCAGAGTATGGAACTAATGTCTTCCAATGTAATAATCACTCCATGATATTATCTTGACCACCCATATGAAGTTTTTATTTTTTGTTTTCCATAATCTAAGAAAATAATGAACAACTCATCATCTAGTGGTAGCCAAGAAAAATCCATAATGCCAACTTATCCTAGATTGATAAACCATTCTATATGCTTATTTGAAAATATAGTTAACAAATGTTGTAAATAAGATACATCTATAGACTTGAATAATTTTACTTACCTTTATACACAAAAATATAAAAACATAGAGAAAAATTAGCCTCCTTTCAGGGGGAATCAACCAAAAAAAGGTAAATTACATGAATTACATGAAACGTTAAAAAAACCATTTCAACCATTGTACAATATTTCATCATCCATATTTTAATTTTTTACTTCATCAACAATTTTGACATTATGTCATCGTAATTTATTCAACATATCCTACTTCATTGGGAATGTTGATAAAAAAAATCATCATCGATTTGGTGAATTTTACACTACATTTACCATTTCTTGCCTAACTTCATTGACCAACAATAAAATCATTATACTTTAGCCATATAACTAGATGTCATCAACCATGTTATAAATTATAGGCTTAAAAACATCATATGTGAAGACAATGACATTATATAAGCATAAGACCACATAAATATATTTAAAATAACCTACCTTTTGGATTCAATTTATAACAACACCCAATCATATCCCTCATTTATCTTTTTAATTTGATGAGTTCTAGGGAAAATTTTATTAGATTAATTTTTCATGTGTTCCATTTTTCTTAATAAAAAATTAAACTATAAATGTAATTCATCCATGACATTGACATATGCATTCACATCTTTGTCCCCTATCTATCTCCTCTCTTTGTGCCATAAATGATCACCCATACCTATCAAAATATAAAAAATTCAAAATAAAAATAATTAAAGAAATCTAATATTCCCTATTTATAGGTTTGTAAATAAAAAATTTATTTCTTTAGAATCTTATTAAATTTTCATTGAAATTCCATATTTTGGTCAAATCTTTGTTTCCCTCAATTTCATAGGGTTTGAGTCCTTGTGTTTATATATTTTCAATTAATGGTTGCTTTTAGTTCTCTTTCAATTTATTCCAATTTATTTTTATCTATAATGGCTTGGAAGAAGGGAGGACTAATGGAATATTTTGGTCTCCTTCACCAATTCTATTGGTTCAAGATATTTATAAAAATGTCTTCAAGAAAATTCTTTATGAGAAACTTGAAACTTTTAAAAATTATTAGCAAACCTTAAGAATTTATTATATAATTATTATTTAGATAAAAGGTAAATATTGTGTGTGTGTGTGTGTGTGTGTGTGTGTTAATACTCTACTTTTAATAATAAAAAATCTTATAATTACTCATTTAAGTTGATGTTAATACAAGTCATGAATATCCTACCATGTTGAATTTAGCTACACTTGTTAAAGTATAATCATTTTTAATCAAATAAGTGCATTGCAAAATCTTCCAACAATGTATCATGCACATGAATTTAAGTATTATCTAAAATTTAAACATTTTTCATATTTCAATGCAATTTTTAATCTATAAAAAAATTATCCACCACCCATATGAGTGTGTTAGCTCTCATTTTCCATACATCTAAGAAAATAACAAATAATTCAGCATCTAGTGGCCCCCAATACAAAGCTATAGTGCCACCACACCTAGGATTTATCAACCCATCTCTATCATATTCTTATAATCTAGACTATAAATATATTATCTAGGATACATTTATAATACAACATATTTTAGCTCATCTTAGTACCTAAAAAATATCAAACATCAAAGCATAGTTAGACTCATAGATTTAAGCAACTTTTTATATCTTTCACATGCTTTACTACTATATTTTCCAATTTTGTTCACTAAATTATTAATGTTTATTAATATTCTCTTTTTCATCTATAAATAAATATGGCATTTTGAAATTTTAACCATAATCATGATTGTCATTTTTATAGAATTCTAAAACCTTATGAATCACATTTTAGTGAAATTTTACGCCTATTTTATAAATTTTTTTGGGTGTACTATTTATAACATTTATTACTATAATAATACATATAATTGATGTCCCATATATTAGAAACACTAGTATATCATTAATATCTTACAATGTAATATCCAATCCATGATAATTCCTTCCACCACCCACATGAAGGTATTAGTTATTGCTTGTGATAAATTTAAGAAAATAACTAATAACTCAACATCTATTGGTACCCAACACAAATCTAAAATGTCACCACACTCTTCATTAATCAACTAATGTATATTATCATCTACATATTTGTCTAGTAAATATAATAAATGGGATGAATTTATAGTCCTATATATTTGGATTCATCTTTTCACCTCACAAATATCAAACTTTGAAGTATAATCAGTCTCATGTTGATAAAAAGTTTGAAAAAAAACAAGTACATAATCTACACACAATGTTTCAGATAATTACAATATCAAACATTATTAGAGTATGTCATTGGAAATGATTTAATTTTGTACTTGATTGACTATTTTGGCATGTTATCATCAATAATTATTTTACTTATCCTAATTTATTATCCATTTTGACAAAATATCATCATCCAATTAGAAAAATATTCATCATCCATTTGGTGAAATTTAAACTACATCGACCATTACTCTCCTTGATTTATCAAAGAACACTAAAATTACTATACATTGGCATATAACTATGAGTCATTGATCATGCTCTAAATAATAGGATTTACAACATCATCATTAATGTTAATCATATTATATAGGCACATGATTGTTTTAATTAGTCATAAAATCCCCTAATTTTTAGATCCATTTCCATCAAAACCAAATTATTGTCTCAGTTATTTATTTGATTTGATTTCCTCTAATGAAAATTATGTTAAACGTATCCATCCCATCGCCCATTATTAATATAGCCTATATTCCCAACCCAATATTAAAATGCAAAACCTACCTCATAAAATACATTATCCTATGTTTTCACCTCCATGCTCCCTAATCATATCCTCTCTTTGAGCCTTAAATGATCCCCCATAACTCTCAAAAAAAAATTAAAAAAAGGAAGTGAATATAAATGTCCCCTTTTTATAAATTTGTAAATAATTTGATTTTCTACAATTTGAATAAAAGTCTTCAAAAATTATCCTTAAATTTCTATATTTTTCTCATATTTTTGTTTCCTTCAGCTTCTCAACGATTTATTCCATGTGTTTTTCTTTTAAATTACTAGTTTATTTCATTTTATTAACTTTAATGACAAATAATTTTCCATATAATAGATTATAATTTCATCACTTCAAGATCACTTCAATCTATTTCTTAAAATACCTTCTATAAAAATAACCATGAAAAACTTGAATGTGTTATGAAATATAAAGTCAAACCCTAAAAAAATAAGTTATATTATTTTTTTATTTATAAAACACAACAATATATTATGAAAAAATGAATACTCTAATATTAGTAAAAAATTAACATACGTATCCATTTAATCTGATGGTAATAAATTTCTTCAATAACCTACCATCTTGAAATATATACCATTGATTAATATTGTTTCTATTTGATAAAATAAATCTATTCTTTCTCCTTTTCCATATTTTTTCTTCATATTTATTATTTTTGTCTTTCTTTATTTTCATTTTATGTGTTTCATTGTAAGATTTTGGGGAAGACAATTAGGACATAATGATAAATGTTGATCTCCTTCACATATACATAAAAAAATTAATAGTATTCATGACTTTACATTGTTGTCTTCTTACAAGACACTATTTTCTAGGCAATGATTTTGTTTCTACTAATTTATTCACTTTAATTTTTATGGAGGTTATGTTTTTATTGGAATCTATTCTCTACTAAAATTTTATCTTTTATCCTTTTCATTTGTTTTACATCTTATGTTTGTTATAGATTATCTTATCTACTTACATTATATGTTTCATTTTTTTCATTTATTTGACATCTTATGTTTGAATTAGATTTATTTCATCTACTTACATTTGATGTATTGTTAAACCTTTTTTAGCAATTACCACACATTATTTTTTTATCTCATTTTTTACTTTATTTGACATAGAATTCTTTTTTTAAAATTTGTCTTTCATTTTTTGGCATACATTCTCACATATATTTTTAAATAATTGAAAATAGTAGACAAAAACATAAAAACATGCTACAATGTTATATCTACTCAACATCAGCATATACATATAGATAAAAATATGGAATTAGTGCCAATATATATTTTTGATGCTTTCTAAAACATATAAAAATACATAAAGCAAGTTCATAAATAGAAATATCATCATAATCCCTATTATTGAAAGGGGATACACTTTTTTTTAAACTAGCTTCTATAATAAATATAGACACCAATTCACTCCTAGAGTGTAATCCCTAGATCTTTCCCTCTTTTGTGACTAATTACCTTTGGACATATACCACCTGAGATACTAGAGAATGCTCTATCACTATGTTTGTAAAATAATTTCATGATGAATTTCATATTTAATATATATATATATATATATATATATATATATATATATATATATATATATATATTTCTACATGTGCATTTATCCAATAATAAAACAATGCAAAATCTCTTCCCATGGGTACTACATATTATATCGAAGAATATCGGTCCTAACTCCTATGTCATAGCACTTGTTTCATCTCTCCAATAAGCCTAAATACTAAAATATTATCTAACACATATAATGACACTAGATTTGACACAATTCTCTTATCATGTTGAGGAATAATCCCATGTATTAGCTCATTCTATGTGGCCTCGATCACTAATCAATACCTCATAATCTCATCTCCAAAAACCCATAAAATAAAATATTACTAAAATAAGATATAAATTTTATCATAGACTTTAGTACTAATAATTATAGTTTTATATAATATAATGATAAGAAATTCAAAACTTATACATGGGTGTGTCTGCTCCTCAAGGATGGTATCCTTATCCTCCTTAGTACCGAAGTCCTCATCATTATCCTCATAATAGACATCAATACGTCTTCATTATGCTACAAAAAGTATCACTTATTTATCTCTATACCAATATCATTGGTGGTCCCAACTAATACTATCTCCATTATTCAATTAATGTATTATTTCCCTCTCCTACCTATCATCCATGTGATAAAGTAGCCACATGTGCCTTAGGTATGTCTTGTACAATACTCTACTTATATCATCAACTTTTTGGTGCCACTATCACATGTATTCATTAATGTTGACTCCTCCTCTAAGGTTGAGGAGTTTTTTAGGGTATCAAAACTAGAACATGTACTTATAGACCTTAAACAAATTACCCTCATGGCCCTTTCAAATTATATTTATTATATGGTATAAAGGCCACAAATGTTTTTTGGTATGGTAATAAAAATTTCATGGTACACTATCTCAAAATGCATGGCTCTATCCACCATATGAAGTGTATAGTCATATCAATTAGTCCCTAAGCTCACATCAAGCATGGTTGTGATATTCATGTAACCACAATATCCATGTACAAATTCTATGTGACTATAGACATTAATTCTTAATTATATAGCACCTCAATCTTATTCACTTAGAAAATAACTGTCATGCTTATACCCTTAATCTATAAGCCTTATACTAATGAAAGTCACATGTCCACTATGTTTTTATTATAAATTAATTATCTCTCAATATAAACATATATAATTATGATGACAAGGACTTCTATACTGTTAAAATTGGTCTAAACATAATCATTATCCTTATCTGCTAGCATTAGACATGTACATGTTTTATAGCTTCCCAGACACTTGCATCCCACCCATATGATTAATTCAACATATGTGTCTTTTTTATAACTAATCTTAGGCTCAAAAAATTCTACCAGAGTATTTTATAGGAGTTTTACATGAATATAATTCACCAAGTAATAAATAACTAAATGCATAACTTTTGTTGTGAGTAAAAACAAATATAATCATACTTTAAAATATTAGATTCAATCCACCACACATTTCATGTCAATAGCTCACAAATAAATATGTATAAATAAGAGAGAAATTTTTTAACTCTCCATGAATATCCATAAAGATCCTAGAATAGGCATGTAATTCCCATACCTTATAATAACCAATTAAAGTGCAACATGAACTAGCTGATTATGATGGACAAGAGAAACTCCATATTTCTAATTTCTCTTAATAAAACTAACTTCACAAGTCTAATAATAATCCACATGTGAATAAATAATACAAATAATAAAATAGGTATCCTACACTAATACCCCCTCATAATCACATGTTATGTGGGTAGAAGAAATGGATCCTAAAGACAAGGCCTGATGAGGTGCCCATGTACAAATAGACTTTATTAAAGTGGATAAAAAGATGAAAAATGTAGGGAAAGAACTCTACCCCCATAAAAAAATATTAAAATAAGAAGAGAGGACTAAAAATCCCCAATAGGAGCTACAACTACTTGTAGTCACAGGTGGATTTATCCTACAAAGGAGCTCTCTAGAATGATTGTGGATTCAAAAAATTCATCAAGTCTAGGTGAGTCTCATGAAGAATAATCTGAAGGAGAGTTAGGGAAATTCAAATTTGATGATAATTTATTCCTAATACCATTATAGTATCACTATGAAACTCTCCTAAATACATTGAATATGGAGTGAACTCAACTTGCATCCACAAATTAAGGTGGTTAATATGATAGACTGATAGGAGATTAGTTGAAAGTGAGGGAATACTTAAAATATTATTAGATGTCCCACCACTCACTTCAAAAAACCCTCTCATAAAAACCTATGTATAAATGTCATCACTTAGGTCAATAGTCGGCATGTCATATGTTTCTAATGAACTTAAATTTACCTATGAACAATCCATGTGATGTGATGCACTAGAGTCAATAACCATGTAGGAGTCAGAGGAACAACTACATCTAGGTCCCTACCTTTTAATTTATACTTGTTATTTTATTTTCCTTTTATTTACCATTTCCATCTTCCTTAGAGAACTTTAGGGTTGATTAATTTGGTTTAATACACTCAGGAACATCTATATTGTTCTTCTCAAGAAGACTACTTATGTGGTCAATCTACTTTTTTAAACAGTTACTTTTATCTTGATTTCCCAAGA
>JARHVA010006951.1:785000-790669 GCA_037957365.1 Torreya grandis
ATTTTTGCACTTGAATTGCATATGAAAATTTCCCTTATTTATGCCTACTGACATATATTATTGGATCAATGGATTGTAGTTGTTACTCATTTTAAGTGATAGTTCATCTTATAACATTATTAAATTTTGTAATATTGTTAAGTCGAAATATGAAAATTATTGGCTATGATGTCAACATTGAAGGCATTCTTGATTATAGTATTTTGGATCTTGTATAATTAACTAACAGTAATTGTTCCTTTTGTACACAATTGTATGGGCTATATTCAGCATATGAGAAGTAGAATAATTATACTGCATTATGTTATTCTTGATATTTTATACTATTGTATGTAAATTATTAAGAGTTATATTTTTTTTATTTTGATTAGGCTCAAAATAGTTAAAGTGTTATTATTAGAACAACTGAGCTATAGTGTCTTTAACCTTGAAATTACATGGAAGTAATATGGTGTTATCTTATGATGTGCCAAAAATATCATAAGGCTGTAAATCTCCTTGATGGAATTATGAATGTTTTTACATAATTTTGATAATGAGCATTTATTGGTGACATTATCATATCATATAATGTATATTTAGTATGTGGACTTACCATTTGTTATGACATTGACATTGATTATAGCTAATTGAAATGAGAGATATTCTTATTTTCGAACATGATTGATAATGATATAGACTTGGACTTAATTAAGTAACCATTAATATGTAGACAACCTATTATGTATTTAAATATATACTATTTGAGGTTATTTGCATTATGACATTCTATGAGTGCATGGTCCCATGTTTATAACCTTGGCTCAAC
Source organism: Torreya grandis (assembly GCA_037957365.1). Lineage (NCBI taxonomy): Eukaryota > Viridiplantae > Streptophyta > Pinopsida > Cupressales > Taxaceae > Torreya > Torreya grandis. The sequence continues at coordinate 785,809 of JARHVA010006951.1, forward strand.
ATAAATGGTGGTAAATAGTTTATTCAAATCCATTAGTCCAAGAAATATGTTTTGTTATTACATTCTAGAAATGAATGTTTATGGGTTGTAATATCATTTTAAGTGAGATTACTTCCATTGCTTAAGCAATGAAGTAATCTAGATTAACAATCTTTGCATGTGGGCCCACATTACAGATTATGGATTTTACCATTAATGGTGTTATAGTGTTTCAAACATATGACATGTTCTCAAAAAAGTAAATAATTCAGATGTTATAGTGCAACTCTTGACTATTGGAAGTTTTCTATATGGTCATTAATGTTATATGGGAATGGATATTCTTGGATATATTATATATGTGTATGCTTAAAATTAAAGGTTATCCTTCTCAATGAACTTCATGATTTACCTTGTGTTGTGACTATTAAGATGTGAATAATCCATGTGTTTCATAAACAAACCCTGTATGAGGATGAGAAATAATAATAAATGAAAACCTCTAAGTTAGCACCAATTTATATCATTAATTAATCTAACTTAGTAATGAGTTTTAATGCATAATCTTCATTAATAAACATACAAGTTAATGCTTGAGACTATTTACATAATGAACTTACGTGGTCATATGAATGTTATTTGAATGGCATAAATTAACTATGTTTATTTAATAACATGGTAGGATAACTAAGCAAAATTTAGGTGTGGGCCCGTATGGATGACTCACAGGATAGTGATCTTGTAGATTGATTGGTGATTTTATAGCATGTGGAGTAATTAATTTTCCAATGCCAATGTATGTGTGTTCAATATGATTCTTAGGTGTGTGATGCTATCTCCCTAGCGTTAATCATATCCTAATTAATTTTATCTACTAAGAACAAGTGTTTCTTCATAGAGTTTTATCCTATGTTTATGTGGCCATCATCTTTAGATAAATAAGGCATAATGTTTTCCTAAGGACATTGGATCATAGTATGGTGATCAATAGGGGTTATCCTCACTTGGGTGATTCCCCAAATGTTTCAAGACTCTTATAATTATGCCATGCTGGCTCTAGTAATAGATTAGATATCACCATCTACTAACCTCATGGGGAGATAAGACTAGCCTAAGTTTGATTGTGAGATGGACTCATGTGTTCAATATTTTGGAACTGCATGCTTAATTATTGTACTCCTAGTATATCTTACTTGCTTATAAATAATTTGGATGATTAGACATTCCTAGATGTGCTTAATTCTATTATGTTTGTCTATAGCATTATCCATTAGGATGTTTGTGATACTAGTAGGGGGTTATTAGTAATTCTCATATATATGTTTAGTTACTTTGCACTACATTAGTTCTATGAAGTGGGATTTTTGATGCCCCATTTTATTTTGAAAGACAAATTCAAAAAAAAAATTGGGGATGTTTCATCTGGTATCAGAGCATATGCTTAAAGGTTTTTGTTGAGTTATGACACCTTGCAATTATTTTAGCTCACTCTTGAAAATTTGGTTGAGATTTTATTTGGATGTACATAAATTTTGAAGAGATTATGTTTGCCTAATGCAATTTGGGTGGTTGTAATTACATATAGTGTATATGTGCATGACCTTAGGGAGGTCTATTTTGCTAGAGTATTTATGTAGGCCTTATGATAGTTGAATACCACTTGTATGTCTATGTTTTATTAGTAAGACTAAATGGAAACCTTGTATGATAGATTGCAACTAAACCATTCTTAGAGTTATGAGCCTGATATAGACTTCTAGAGGTCTTCTATGCTTGAAAAGGTCATGTGGTGACCCTTTTAAAGTCACTTAACCTCTATGATGAGTTGAATAGTGCTTTGTATATGCAATCCTTAAGTGTTGTAAAGTTATTATGTTTTGAAGTGTGTGTGTGTATGTGTATGGAAATTAGTTAATTTTTACAGGTAATATTGTGATGCTTACCTATAATTTGGGTTGGGTCAACCTTTCTTTCATAAATTATATTTAGAGAAAGAATCACAAGTCAACCATTGAATTGTATGGGCAAGTCAATGGAAGACTGGTGATCATCAATTCACCTTAGAATAGAGGAAATAATCATCAATAGATGCTTATAAAATCATGACATCGAGAAGACCAACGGTTGAGCTCAAACCTAGAGACCTACATAGGGTACGGGTGTCAGATTTACTAGGTAAGTCAGTGAGGATGGGGGTGTTTATCTTATTCAAGATGAGTTATGCATCAATGAGGATGCTTAATTGAAATATTGCTTATGTTTTGATACTCATGGGATGTTTATTATGATATAGATATGCTTTGCATCCATGAGGATATTTATTATAGATTCAATTGAGCTTATGGATGGTAGAAATGGTAATTTCCATGGTAGTTCTATAACATTCACCCCATGCCTTGGCTAAGTCCACCCTTTCCCAAAAATGTTATTGTGTCAAAGTGAGCATTATTATTTAACCTTTGACTTGTTTGATAAAGTGAACTAGAATAATAGTGATGTAAGCTTATTATTGTTATAACCATGAGATAATACCTTAGCAACCATTGATAGTTACATGGGCAAACTATCCAATGATGTCAAGGTATAATATCTTAGGAGGTTCAAGGGTGTGACTTGAGTCTAGAGGGTCTAGCGGGTGAGTGTGATTGACTTGCTTGGGAAAGTTGGAGAGTTTTGGGGATCTCTTAATTTTATCGCTTAGCATGAGACATCTATCCATGACATATAAACATTATTGGTAAATGATTAAAAACTCATGGAGATAGATTTTAGGCCTTGTTGGAATACAACCTTCCTAAAAGGAAGGTGATCATCACTTGAGATCCTTGGGATTGACCATGTGTATTTTATGATGGTTATTTGGTGTCATTGGATGAAATCTAGACATCGGGTGACCTGATGTGAGTCATGAACCCTTGTGCTTCACCAATATGTGCATTATTTGTTGTGATATGAAAGTACCTTGGCATAATATTGAACACATGAGTCATTAATGTGTGACTTATTCTCATGTGACTTCCATTTGTATATTAAATATTATGTGTTATATAATTATTACTTTCATTGGTCTTTCTAAATCATGTAATGTGTGTCTTTATTAAGCTTCTGCATATGGTTGACCCTGTGGACTTTCACACACTTGTTTTGATATCAACCTTGTTGTGTGAACTTTTACATTTAGTTGATTATGTCAAGTCATGTAAATTGGTATCTTTTACACCCTATGTGTATGCAATAAACTTGTGGTTTTTCATTTTATCTTTTTGATATCAACATTGTTATGTGAAAATTTTGCATATGTGGGTTGTATGTTGTAAATGGTTGAACATGTAAATGATAGTAAAATTACCTATGAAAAGTGGCCTTCCCCTTTTGCAATCAATCATGTAAACCTTATTTTGACATGTTTCTAAAATTATAGTTTGTGTGCATGTCTTGGAGTAAATGTGATCCATGTTAACATTTTTCGCATGTGGTAATATAGTTGTATACCGCTTGTGTGATGTGTTTCCTACTTGGAAACAACTTCCATTTATTGAACTTACCAAGGTATAATGTTGTATTGTGTTGTGTAATACTTCGTTCACTGCTCTAGCATTGAGTATTGGTGCATTTATGAAATAGAGGGTAGAAAAACTCTACATTTATGATGATCATAGGCTGAAAATCCACTTTTCTCCTTTGTTCAAGGATCCATCTGATTCATTTAGAGTCTGTATCATGTGTGCTATGAGTTGGCCATGGGATCTTCATGCATAATGGTCACTTTATGGATTTAACATTCCTTCAACTACCTCTTGGAGGTTATGGTAAAAGCAACCATTGTGAAGTTTTAATTTTTTTCCCTTATGAATAAATAATTAGTCCTATAGACTCAGGAATTTATGCAAATCAATAAGGTGGTACTTGATGAAATGTATGCATGTGTTGACCTTTCGGTGCAGCCATGTTTGAGTTAAGGTATTGTTATGATACCTATTATAAATAATCAAATATGATTTTTTCTATTTTATTTTAGAAGTATTAGTGGAATATATGTTGATTTTATGCTCTGATAGAGTAACATTAAGCCCTGATTAGGTAGTGTTTAAAATCCTAGGTACCCACTTGACTCTTGGATAGAGTGATGTAATTTAGGTGATGCCCTCATATGACAATTTTTAGATGGTGGGATTGGTATCCTTGGACCACTGTATGGGATTGCATGTATGTTGGATAACATATTCTAAGCCTTTGAGTTGAATGTGATGCCTGATATAGCTTCTCTAGTGTTTAGTGTGGTTGATGTGGGATGCTAAACTAACTGCTAAATGGTTGATGATCTAGTAGAGTAACCATTAAAATATGGGTTATTACCATTATGATATGATATTATGTGATGAATGTTATTAGGATTATGCATGTGGCATAATATCTTAGTAGAATATTTCCACTATTGATTTATATTCTAGTTTCAATCCTATGGGATTGGATAATTTTATGATTATTGATCTCGTATTACAGGTTTGTGTGTGTTTACATAAGTGCATTGACCCTAGTCAAGTTGCATATTCAGATTGTTATTCTAGTTTAGACATCACTTTTTATCTTACAATTTCTTAGTCATATTTTTCCTACTTAGGATTGTTGTTAGTACCCTTACTCGGAAGCTTATTAAGGTAAGTGTTGGCTATTGTGTTTTGACATCTGATATGCTCATGATGCTTTGTGACCACCTTCATAATGATTGGGATGGTTGTAATAATAGTGTTGCATTAAATTTCATAGTTGCTACCTTGAAAATTTTACTAATTGATGTAGGAATTTTGGGTTTGATGAACCTATTACAGTTAGTTTTAGTGGTTTTGATGGCCTTTTTAAGGCATGAGAGTGGAAAAGTTCC
>JARHVA010006952.1:0-177500 GCA_037957365.1 Torreya grandis
AGACCCTAGCATCATCTAGGTACACCTTTCTTCCTTTATTCTATGCTCATACAATGAAATCTAAAATTTCTTTTTGGCTTAAAATAAACCTTGCATACATCAATTGCTTGTTTGTTTTAGTTCATTTAGTAACTTAAAATCAAAGTAATTGATCATAGTTTCACTCTTGTTATCACACACTTTACCAAACCATATAATCATCAACACATCAAAACAAAACTTGAGACAAGTCCTTACTAGATTTCATAGCCTAGTAGTAACCTTACCCTTTCATAGCAATTCTACTTAGAGGTCATTAGCAAGGGGAGAACCACCTCAACTCTCTGGTTGAGTATAAACTCTAAAATTCAATATATATTGGCTAAACACCTTATATCCTTATCACTATGGTGTGTCAAGTGAGGGGGTAGTCCCTAATATCAAACCATGTACTGACACTCAATATATATTATTTTTTAGAGCCTTTAGTACTTGAAACCAAACTTAGATTTCCTATTTAGTACTGACATACAAACTAAATTTATTCTTCACATTTTTTAAGTATTAAGCCAAAAGAGATCTAAAAATAATCCTAAGTTTTAAATGCACTTTAGTGTATGTTTTGATTGTCTTGAGATTATTTTCTTTTTGATTGCTTTGCATTTGAGTTGTGATTTTTTTTCATTTCTTTTCTACTCCTCACATGGTCTTTACTAGACAAAAATTGAGGAATAAAACCAACCAAGAACCACCATCTTCCTCTTCTTCTTCTTCTTCCATGGAGTATACTTTAGATGTTGAAAGTTGTCCTCATCATTCTCCCCCTCCTACCATACCTCAGATAGTTGTTGAGGTTGATGCAAAATTTGATACCTACCTTGATAACAACCTGTAGAGTAAATTTTTACTCTACGTTGCATTCAAATTTTTAGTCAAGCACTATAGTTTGGGTTCCCGCATACCTTGGTCATAGTGGCAGAGTCAGGGTAGAGCATGGGTTAAATTTTCCATCTAAGTGTTGAGGTGCAGCAGAGGCCACCAAATGTTACTTTCTAAGCATGGGTCCCTTTTCCCCCTTTTGTTTCTTTCATCTCATTTTGCCTAAGTGTTGCATTTGAGTAAAAGCCTCTAAGTGTCACTTTATAACACACGGAGTTAGCCAGCTGGCATCCTCTAAGCCCCTTTTTGTAACTTTCAAGAAGACCATGAAATGCACCACGTATCTAGTAGTAGAGAAATAAAAAGCACTAGGTGGCAGTGCTGGAAGGCCCTGAACCACCCTTTTAAAGAAGCAATGGAAGTCACCACATGTTGGCATCCGAGAGACTTTGGTTCAATGCTTGGGTTCAATACTTTGGTTCAACACGAAAAGGCATCATCTTGTTTTACTTAAGCACCATAAATCAGTGGATGCTACCAAGTTCCATCCTCTAAGACCCTCTCTACTCCATCCCTAGGAAAAGTGGAAGACACCACATACCCCTAATAGAAGAAGTAGAAGATGCAACGTATCTTCCCAAAAGCAACAGAGGTCACCACATGTCAACTTCTAATAGACCATCTTCGAGTTTCATTACTGAATAAAGATTGTGGTGGGCCTTGGGTGTTACTTCAAAATTTTGTGGAAGTGGTTGAGTGTCACCATTCGTAAGAGTCTGATATGTGTCCCAAGTGATACTATAGAAAAACCAAAGAGAAGTAGAGAGAGCCACGTGTATTCGATGAATCTGGTGAAAAGTGCCAAGTGTAATTTTCTAGTGCCTTCTAAGTAATAAGAGGATTTTCAATAAATTGACTAAGTATCCTCTCTTATTTAAACATAACAAAGTGTTCCATGTATCTATTGTTGAAAAGCAAAATAGAGGGAAAATTGGCTAGAGTTAATTCAAGTAGATGAAACAATTCATTGGGTAGATTTTTAGATCCCCCAAAGCATTGAAGGCACCATTTATTTGTCCCCAATGAGTGAAGGATGGAGGAAAATTATGCGAGAAGGGTAGTGATGGAAGGAGTGATCCGAGGCTATAAAAGAAGAATAATTGTAAGAGAAGAAGGGGGGATTTTTATGATAGTTTAGACTTTATGTAGTTTTAAACCAATAATATCATTTTCTCTTGTCTCAATTTTATTGAGTTTTAAAGTTGATATAACTATGCATGTTTTTGTGCCTTTTATGTGGCTAAATGAATTAAGAAGATTAAGCTCCATGCCTTGGTTGGTGTTATTTGTGTCATTGGCAAAGTAGTCTATACTATAGATTCTCTAGAGTTGTGATTAGGAATGTCATTTGCTTTTGTCTCATTTTCTTGAGTTGGAAGGTTTACATAACTGTATGTGACTTCTACACGTCTTATGTGATTGGAAGATTTGGTTAAGAAGAATGAACACTATGCCTTTGTTGACATTCTTTGTATCTCGATAAAAGAATTCCCTATTGTGAGCCTCTGTTTCTGTTATTTCAATATTTTACATTGATCATGCACTTGTTTGCTCTTAAATGTAATTGAATCCTATAATAGTCTCAATGTGCTCAAGTTAGGATTAGGATTACACTCAGGCGCATCGCCATAGTTAAGTTTTAGTCCCTGTATTTGCATTTTTATTTAACTATGATAGTTGGAAAGAAAATCCTACATAATGCATTGATAGATTTGGGAGCTAGTAAAACTGTGATGCCCAAGGAAATAGTTGATGCTTTGAAAATAAAATATGAGCCCCTTGTAAAGGGAGTTATGTAGCTAGATGGAAAAATAGTGCAAACCATAGGGAAAATTAAACAACTCCCCTTGCAATTATACACATGTCCCAACATAATTGTCAACCAAGATATAGTTGTCATAGATATACCTCTCATCTTTAGTTTATGTTTATCTAGAGACTTTATAGCAAAAATAGGAGGATATATGTCTCCTGACTGGTCTCACCTCATCCTGAGAACCAGATATAGTTTGAAGATGAAAATTTTATCTGAACCACTATCCAAAGACCATATCACCAATGAACAAACAACAAGATTAGAAGTAGATCAGCCATGATGAATAAAGAAGAAAGGAATTTTGTTGAAGAACTAGGCAACTGGACTGAGCATGATCAAGAAGAAGAAAATAGCTAGTTGTTGGGTATGATGCATAGCGACCCATATAGGAACTATGACTCTACTGGTTTGGGCACATATGTCATTTTTTATGAAGATTAGGAGATCCCAAATGTTGTAAGGGAAGAGGTACCTACTTCCTAAGATTTAGAGGTCTGGACTTTGAATTTTGATGGGGATGGAAGTAAACATGGTGCTGGAGCAGGAATTTGTCTTACTACTACAAATGGTGATAAGATTTTAAGGGCTATCCAATTCCAATTTGCTTGCACTAATAATGATGCAAAATATGAATCTTTAGTACATGGGCTTCTGTTAGCCAAGAAAAAAGGAATAAAGAACCTAAAATTAAAAGGAGATTTAGAATTAGTAGTAAAGTAAATTTGGGAAAAGGTAGCAACCAAAAATGTAAGAACGAGATCCTATAGGCATAGGATTTGGGATTTGATAGAAGATTTTGAAGCTTTTAATATTGAGATAATCCCTAGAAGTCAAAACTATGAGGCTAATAGGATGGCTCAGACTGGCTCACAGTTTAACCCAACAACTGGCCTATTGGTTAACAATGAGTTAGTAAAAGTTATAGTGAGACCAACCATCCCAGACAATGATAAAAATTGGCAAGTGTTTGAAAATGATGCTCAGGTAATCTATTTCTTACAACAATTAGATGAGTTTGTTGATCAGTTGCAAACTAAAATTGAAGAGGCATATGGTGATAAAATTATACAATTGAGGACTAATAAGCTCCCCAAGGGATTGATCACCTTAGAAAACTTGTTTGACCTAGAGGATGTAAGCCTAGGAAAGAAAAGGTTCCAGGTAGATGAAGCAAACTATTCTGAGGTAGAGGTGAGTGATGGGAAGAGGCTAAAAGTTGGGATTTTTGTAACTCAAGAAGAGAAGGAAAGACTAATTGAATTGTGCCAGAGATATGATAGAGTCATAGCTTGGAGCTATGAAGACCTTCATGGATACAACATAGACATTATCCAGCACACAATAGAACTAACTGAGGGATCCAAGCCCATCAGATAGAAATAGAGGCTAGTAAATCCAAGGATCAAGTCTCTAATGGTAGATGAGTAACAAAAAATTTTAGATTCAAAAATAATATTTCTAATCAAACACTTGACCTAGGTATCAAATCTAGTCCCAGTTAGGAAAAAGAATGGAGACGTAAGACTGTCTGTAGACTTCAGATATCTAAATAGAGCATCTCTAAAAGAACACTATCCCTTGCCCTCCATGGAACAAATTCTGCAAATTGGGGCTAGATGAGAGGTTTTCTTTACTGGATGGTTTCTTTGGGTATAATCAGATTTGGCTAGCTTAGGAAGACCAGTAGAAAACTACTTTCACTACCAAATGGGGGATATTTGCCTACGTGAAGATGCCATTCAACTTATCAAATGTAGGGGCCACCTTCTAATGAGCTATGGATATAGCCTTTGGTGAACTTATAAATAAGGTCATCTTGGTCTATCTAGATGACCTCACTATTTTCTCAAAAAATGTTGGTGATCATTTTGATCATTTGGAATCTATCTTTAAGAAATGTTAGGATTTTGGGATATCATTGAATCCCAAGAATTGTTTTTTGTTGTACCTCAAGGTAAACTATTGGGGTATATAGTATCTAAGGAAGGGGTTTCTATAGATCCTGAGAGAATCATAGCTATTATGGACCTACCTCTTCTAGTGAATAAAAAGGCAGTCCAATCCTTTTTAGGGAAGATCAATTTTGTCAGTAAATTCATATCTAATTTTGTAGGCTTGGTTAGACCAATGACACTCTTGCTAAAAAAGCACCTGGTCTTCAAGTGGACTACAAAAGGAAGGCAATATTTTGAGTGGGGTCAAGAATGCTATCTCAACAGCTGCAGTGTTCAAGAACCTAGACTTTCCATGCCCTTTGTAATGTATGTCTATGGAGGAGAGTCAAGTATTGTTGCTATCTTGACTCAAAAGAACGACAGGCTAGAGGGGGAGCACCCAATAGCCTTTTTCTCAAGAACTCTCAGAGATTATGAGACTAGGTATAATTTTGTGGAAAGACAAGCCTATGCCATGGTAAAAGCCCTCAAGAAATTTAGGCATCTAATATCAGGGAACAAAATTTTGATACTTGTAGCTCACCCATGTGTCAAAGAATACATTATGGAGGGTGAGATTACTAAGAAAAGATCTAATTGGATCACTAAGATCCTTAAATACAATGTAGAGGTTAGACCCACCAAGCTGGTCAGAGGCAAGGGCTATGCCAATATATAACCCAAGAGCTTGAAAATATGTTACCTGAGGAAGCAGATTCGGAAGGAGAGATAGATACCATGATAAAATTACAAGAGATTGATCAAGAATCCTAGGTCACAAGCAAGATTAAATTTATGAAAAGTGGGATTTATCTGAGAGAACTCCCTCAAAACAAGAGGAGATATTATAGGATATGGGGAGTTCATTTTGTTTTAATTAAACAAGTCCTTTTTAGAAGGAACTCTAATGGAAAACTATTAAGATGTGTAGAACAGGCTGAAGCTAAGAGGATACTGCACAAAATGCATCATGGAACATCAGGGGGGCATTTTTTGAAAAAGACCATAGCCATAAAGATAAGTGAGGTAGGATATTTTTGGCCTACTTTATTTGTAGATTGTTATCAGCTAGTTAGAAAATGTCAATCTTGGTAGTACTATATGGGGATGAGGAGGAATGCAACCATGACCCTTAGTCCTATAGTTGTGGATGAACCTTTTGCTCAATGGGGTCTTGACTTCATTAGAATGATAAATCTAGTGTCCAGTATGGGTCACAAATGGATATTAACTGCCATAAACTATTTCACCAGATGGATGAGGCAGTCCCACTTAAAGAAGCAATAGAGAATGTGATCCTAGATTTTTTAGGAGGTATCACTACTCGCTTTGGGGCTCCCTGCACCATCATTTTGGATAATGCTAAAACATTATTAGGGTCTAAAGTATTTGAATTTTCCTTGAGACATGGAATATATCTAAAAACTCCATCTAACTATTACCCTTAAGGTAATGGTCTGGCAGAATAAACCAACAAGAACCTGATAAGACTCATCAAAAGAGTAGGAGCTGATCATCACAAAGAGTGGCATAAAGTGCTTAATTTAGCACTATGGGTTGATAGAATCACACCCAAGCAGGTGATCAAAATGTCTCCATATGAGTTGGTATATGGAAAGTTTGCCGTGATTCCCCTAATCTTGGAAATCCCTACTCTTCAACTGATCAAACAAATTGAGATTGAAGAAAATGGCCCCATGTAGGTCAAACTCACAGAACTTTTGGAAGTTTAGGAAAAGAGGGATATAGCCCATGATTCATTGATCAAGCATCAAGGAATGGTTAAGGAATATTTTGATAAAAGGACTTTGAATCCTAATTTTGAGGTAGGCTCGATTGTTTTGAAATGGGATGCATGGGCTATCAAGCCAAGTTAGCATACAAAATTCAAAGTGCTATGGACTAGTCTGTATAGAATTCATGCATGCAAGAAAAAGAATTCTTTTAAGCTAGAGTCAACGGAAGGAGAACCTGAAGAGATTCTTATAAATAGAATCTATTTAAAACATTTCAACTAACTTAGGTCCCTCATGTATTATAGTTAAATAATTTCCCTTTCTCGCATTATTTTTCTGTCATTTTCTTGCTTTGCTTTTAAATAAGTGTTTTAAGCATATGTCGATGGCTCTTTCAAAGCTATAATTTTCTCAATTTTGATCTAGATGGAGGTGGAGTTTTCTTTTTGAGTAGGCTTAAAAGTCCTAATGGTTGCTAGTAACTATAGAGTAAATTTTTACTCTATGTTGCATTCCAATTTTTAGTCGAGCACTGCAGTTTGGGTTCTCACATACCTTGGTCATAGTGGCAGAGTCAAGGTAGAGCACAGATTAAATTTTCTAAGTGTCAAGGTGTAGTGAAGGCTACCAAATGTTACTTTCTAAGCATAGGTTGCTTTTCCCCCTTTTGTTTCTTTTGTCTCATTTTGCCTAAGTGTTGCATTCGAGAAAAAGCCTCCAAGTGTCACTTCGACAAACAGAGTCAGCCAGATGGCATCCTCTGAGCCCCTTTTTGTAACTTTTAGGAAGACCAAAGAATGTACCACATATCTAGTAGAAGAGAAGAAAAAATCACTAGTTGGCAGTAGTGGAAGGCCTTGAACTACCCTTTTAAAGAAGTAGTGGAAGTTACCACGTGTCGGCATCTGAGAGACTTTGGTTCAATGCCTAGGTTCAATACTTTGGTTCAACACATAAAGGCATCATCTTGTTTTGATTAAGCACCATAAGGTGATCGATGCTACCAAGTGCCATCCTCAGATCCCCTCTCTACTCCATCCCTAGGAAAAGCAGAAGATGCCACATACCCCTAGTAGAAGAAGCAAAAGATGTCATGTATCTTCCCAGAAGCAATGGAGGTCACCACGTGTCAACTTTTGACAAACCATATTTGAATTTCATTGCTAAATAAAGATTGTGGTGGGCCCCAGGTGTTACTTCAAAAGTCTATGGAAGCAACTGAGTGTCACCATCTATAAGAGTCTGATATGTGTCCCAAGTGATACTATAGAATAGCTAAAGAGGAGAGAGCCACGTGTATTCAATGAATCTGGAAAAAGGTGCCAAGTGTCATTTTCTAGTGCCTTCTAAGTAATAAGAGGATTTTCAAGAAATTGACTAAGTGTCCTCTCCCATTTCAACATAACAGAGTGTTTTGTGTATCTATTGCCACAAAGTGAAATGGAGAGAAAATCAGTTGGAGTTAATTCAAGTAGATGGAATAGTTCCTTGGGTAGATTTTTAGATCCCCCAAAGCATTGAAGGCACCATCTATTTGTCCCCTATGAGTGAAGGATGGAGGAAAATTATACGAGAAGGGTAGTGATGGAAGGAGTGATCTAAGGCTATAAAAGAAGAATAATTGTAAGAAAAGAAGGGGGGATTTTTTTGATAGTTTAGACTTTATGTAGTTTTTGACCAGTAATATCATTTGCTCTTGTCTCAATTTTCTTGAGTTGTAAATTTGATATAACTATGCATGTTTCTATGCCTTTTATGTGGCTGAATGAATTAAGAAGATTAAGCTCCATGCCTTGGTTGGTGTTATCTATGTCATTGGCAAAGTAGTCTATACTGTAGATTCTCTGGAGTTGTGATTAGGAATGTCATTTGCTGTTGTCTCATTTTCTTGAGTTAGAAGGTTTACATAATTGTATATGACTTCTATGTCTCTTATGTGATTGGAAGATTTTGTTAAGAAGATCAAACACTATGCCTTTGTTGACATTCTCTATATCTTAGCAAAATAATTCCCTGTTGTAAGCCTCTATTTTTGTTATTTCAATCTTTTACATTGATCATGCACTTGTCTACTCTTAAATGTAATTGAATCCTATAATAGTCTCACTATTCTCAAGTTAGGATTAGGATTACACTCAAGCACATTGCCATAGTTAGGTTTTAGTCCATGAATTTGCATTTTTGTTTATTCTCCTATCCCTTTTCCCCAACACCCAATACAAAGAAGAGACCAACTTCTCTAAAATCTGGAGGTTGTTTCAAGCCGCATCGTCCCACAACTTAAAACTTCCCATCATTGATTGGATAAGATCAAGCATAATTTTAAGTCATCAACACAACCTTGTGGCCCTCTAACATTACCTCAACACCTTATCTCACTACACCCCTATTGCTTTGGTTCCTCCTACGGATCCACCTTTTGGTATGCCTCCCCATATTATGATTGTTGCTACCTCTACCCAACCTATGATCACCCAAGCATCTTCTTCTAGTAATATCCCATCCACTACCACCACCCAAACCCAATCCAACATCCCAACCAATAGACTAACACCCCTTACACCAAAACAAATCCAACATAGGAGAAACATCATCTCTAATTACCCATACTTCATCTACCATGGGAATATATTCTACCCCTATTTCCACCATTCCCCTTATCACTACCAACCCACCAATTTACACCCCTCTTCAAAATTTGGTACTTTCTATACCTCGTACCCTTCCAACTATCAGAACAAGAGATACCACTCAACCCTAGCCATCTACCAACCCATACATACCTCCAAATCAACCCATATCAATCCCTCAACAAATACTAATGACATCTTACAAATATGTTCCTAATCCACATGGACACATAGCCCCTTCTACCTAGCCTTTTGTGCCCATTAACCCTTATGTGGTACCATCCCATCCTTCAATGACCACATACCAATATGTGTTATATTCTCAACCTTCTAACATTTATTCATTTATTGCTTCCACCTAACCTCAAACAAACTTATCACATAATTATGGAGCTTCCCAACCCCAAATATATTTGGTTAAAATGTTAATGGACAAAATGACCAACCTAGAGTCATCTATCTCTAGGGCCCATAACCTTTTATCTTATGATCAAATATATAATGAATATATACATCCATCCATACCTATCTTATCTTATCCTCCTCAATGGTAAATACCCAAGTTTTCTAATTTCCAAAGCAAGGAGGACCCCCAACAACACTTGAGATCATTTTTCCATTCTTGTTATTTGATTGCATATGATGATGTTCCTCTCCTTCATATATTTCCCATGTATTTATCTAGATCAGCCTTGGATTGGTATAGTTATCTCACCAATCACTCCATATTTTACTTTTCCAAACTCTCCCAAGTCTTTTTAGATCATTTCTCAATAAATATATCTTAAAATGTCTCTATTACCGACCTCTACTCCATTAGGCAATTTGATGATGAATCAATTGTCAATTTTATAGATCAATGGAGAGGTCTTATCAACTATATTTATTTATCCTTAACCCAACCCAAATTGATTTAAATTTTATCTCAAGGTTATGCTAAACATATTTCCCCTACTCATTAAGTTCAAACTTTCATAACTTTTGATGAGGTTTTCACCATGGCATGGAAATTAGAAGTCCAATCCATTGATGAGGAAAAATTAAAACCATGAAATAAAAATTCTAGATTTAAATATAACGACCCTTATTCAACCAAAACCACCAACAAACCTAGCCATAATAATACCAAACCAAATGAATCTACCAAATTTGTTGTCCTTAAAACCACTCCGCCTCTAACTATCAACAAACCCAACCCAACTAATTCCTATAATTCTTCTAACCTACAAAGCCAAAACCAAAACTGAGTTAGCCCAAAAAAAAATACTCTAATATGGGAGTTTTATGCTATAGTTTTGGACAAAGTAATAAAAAAACATTATACAACTTCTTCTCATAAAACCTACTCATCAATTTGATGCTTCTCTCCCTAAAATTGGTTGGTACAATGAGAATGATCTATTTTCTTTCCATCGCATCATTGGACATGATGTTAGTAGGTGAAATACCTTGAAAAATATTATTAAAAATAGGATTAATAAGAGAGAACTTGTATTTGATAATCCCAATGCACCCCCAAACCAGTCCCTTGACATCTTTCATAAACCTTTTCCCAACCATGCCACTTCTACCAACTATGATGATAATAAACAAGAATCATCTCATGCTCATGTGGTCTATATAGTTAATGTCATTTTTAGTGAATCTATAATTAAGGAGACCATCACCTCAAATACCTCTTCCTCCATTCCACTCATTGAAGTGGTGGACTCACGCTCTATACCTTTGGACACCCAAACAAAGGAATCAACCACCCCTCTTTCTTTACTTGATGAAACCATAGACTTATCCAAATCTCCTTTGAATAAATACCAAAGGAGACAACCATTTATTCAAACACATCTTCCCCTACTCCACTTATTGAAGTATTGGAACTATCTACCATTCATTTAGACATCTAAATAAAGGAAACTACCATCTCTGTTACTTCACTTGAGGCCATTACACCTTCCTTCCCTATCTTATAACCACCCATTCTCTACTTAGGGACCATACTAAAATAAGAGAAAACATTACCTACAACTTCCATGGAGGAAACATCCTCCCAATTCTTGGAAACTTCCACCAAGAATATAGGTGAACAAACCATTCCCTCACTTCAACCTATGGGCTTAACATTTGAAACCAATGACCAAGGGATTAAACCCATATATAATCCTTTTTATAGAATAGTCCAAAGTCTAGTGTTTACTTCTCAACACAACCTTGATAGATCCACATTTTGTCATCATCTTGGTCTCCCTTATAAAAACAAACCTAAACCTTCAACCTCACTTACATCCACCATCAAACCTATAATTACCTCAACCCCATACTTAAACACTTCTTCATCCAAACCCATAGGAGAATCATCTAACCCACCTCCATCTAAAATTTTCAAATCACTTTATGCCTCTCTAACTAAACCCATCAATAATCTAGTAATACTTCCTACACCTAGCCTTGCTTACCAATCTTTAAAGTTAGACTTAACCCCATCTAGTCTACCAAATAAAACCCCAACCAAATCAACTAAGAAGTTGGATCCACCCAAACTCCCACCTAGAACTAGACCTATACCACCTCCTTTCCTCTTACCATCTATCTTAGGACCCCATCCTTCTACCATCCCACAAGATCATACCTCTAATAATAAGGTGAAACCTCCCATAATTACTTATTCCTCTTCTAGTAAACCTTGTCCTTTTGATCTACCTACACCTACCTCTACCAAATCATCAAACTCCACATCTTTCTTAACTAGCCTATCTATCTCTACCTTCCCACCTATCACCAAACCTTCACCCTCCACCTCTAAATCTTCCACCTCCAAAAAAACCATAACCAAAAAATCCCATCCAAATTGAACTACCAAAACCCTTCTACCACATACAATTTCCATGATGAAGCCTAATTTTAAGAAGGCTCCAACTCATAAAACCAAAAACCCAACACTGTCAACACCTTTGTTTAAATCTTATTCTACCATTATACAAAAGTTGTTGAAAACATATTCCATAACACTACCACCTATCAAACCTTTTGACCCTTCACATCCTAAACCATCATGGTTTAATGCCAATTTTATTTTCTCATACCATAGGACTCTTGGACATGACATGGAGAATTTTGAATCTCTCCAAACACTTGTCCATATTTTATGGGATGAAGATGATCTATTATGAGATGAACCTTCCTTAAGCCCATTACCAACCCAACCACCAACTCAAACCATCCAACACTTACCTACTCCTCCACTCTCATTTAAAAGTGAGAAGGAATCAAATCAACCATCTAGCCCAACACTTACCTTAATCCACACTATCCATATAGTTACTTGATCTAGGGCCCATAAAAAGGATAAGGGAAAAGATAAAGTATCCATACCATAGACATATCCTTCCACCCTTCAACCTTCCAACCAAGACCAAGAACCCTCAAATTTACCTTCACCTTCACCAAAACCCAAAATATTCAATTGGGTACCTCTCCCTCCAAATTATAAATCCATCTAATGATTGGTTTTGAAACAACTTCACCAGATACTAGTAAAGATGAGCCTTTATGAACTAATCAACACCTCACCCTATCATTTCCAAGCATTGATAGAGGCCCTATAATTGATAAATGTTAAACCAAAAGATCAATAACCTATTGTATCCTTTAATGGAGCCATTCAACTTTCTACCTTCGTGACCTTTTAGGATTTAGAAATACCTTCTATTCATTCTAAAGATCTTGATCTTCCCCTCTTCATCAGTGCATATATCAATCAACCCCCCATCAAAAGGGTGATGATTGATGGAGGGGATAGTATTAACATTATCTCCTCCCATGCTTATGACCAACTTTAACTACCTAATAATATCATGTTAGGAACTACAGTGGTCCTCTGCTCTTTCAATGATATTATGGACACTACCTTAGGGATAGTCATCCTCCACATTTTCTTGGGACATTGCACAACTATAGAACTATTTTATGTTGTGTAAGGTGATTTTCAATACAATGTATTACCTAGATACCATTGGATCCATGCCATTAGATGTTTCCCATCTACCTAGCACTGGTGTGTCAAATTTGAACATGAAGGTCAAGTTGTCACCATAAAATCTGACCCTAGTCCTTTCACATCATGTAATATGACATATCAACCCAATGATATTATTATTACCTCATCCACCTTACTACTAACCAATAATAATTCCACCCTACCATCCATAAAGCTTCCACTAGCTCATTTATCCCTTCTTCTCAGATCTTCATAGAGGACCCCTTAGAACCCATGTTCTAATGTTTCTTACTAAGGAAATATTATCTCTTAGCCTTGGATGATTTCCCATATATAAATATAGCATATACCTTATCTCTTAGCCTTGGATTTGATATTTGATATGATGTCATATATATCATTACCCATATCTATATATATCACTATGCTTAAATGGTATATGCAAATCCATATATAAATACCCATATATCCACACACTTCCATTGGTGTAAACTACTTTATTTTTCTAAATATCAAAAGCATATAGAATAATTATATACCAAAAAAGGCAGGTGACTTTATTAGTATGTAATACACTATGTTTTCTATACACATAGTGAAAAAACATAATGATTACACAATGTATAGATAAGGCATCTGATTTACATGTTAGTCATAAAAATAAACATATACCTATTTTATGATCTGTTAATTATGGGACTATGGAATACTTTGGCATATAACTTGTAAAAAAATAGACAACGTAATTATAGTATGGAATAAAAAAACATATATAATCATTACCAAATAAAACATAAAAATAATCACTGATATATGTTATATATATACAAATCATTGTACTTCCCTTATTTTGGCTTATGACTCACATAGGAGAAGACTTCTTAACTTTTTTATTTCTCCTTTTCATTAAATTTTATAACCTCTTCATTTTCTGATCTATCACTACTTATTATTGCATCTTCATAGCACTAAAATTTTAAAAATGTTTGGCCTCAAAAGCTCACCTTCCTTCTCTAATTGTGTCTCTCTCCCACTTTCCATGAATAACATATTCCCCATTTAAGGCTCACCTAGATCTCTCTCTCTCTCTAAACCCCAACTTTTTTAGCTTTATTTATTTTATTCCTTTTTGATGCTTTTTCCTATTTGTATATTTTTAATATAATATATTTACTAATTATAATAAAATTGCTTTATTTATAATAATACAACTTAAAATAAATAACCTTTTAAAATAAATAATCATAAATGACTTATTAATAATAAGAATAATGTAAGATCAATTTCATTCCATTATTAAAATTGGTAAATCTTAAATATTATAAGTAAACAAGATGATTAGGCAAGATGTGGTAGTAACTAGGTACTAATAATGCAAATTTTCATTTTCAAAAATTTTAATAGTCATGAACACATTAGCATGACATAAAAAAAATCACACTAGATTAATTCATCTAAGAATAAATTTGACTTAACACACACATATATAATTATCTAAGTACATATAGCATAAAAAATGCATTGACACTAACCATTCAAACTATTCATCTAACATGTAATTTCTAACATCATGTATGCAAGGTTCTAGCCATTCCTATATCATCTCCCACTACCTCCATATATGTCACCCTCTATGATGATGGTATCCTTCCATCATGATCTAAGTGATGAATCTATCCTATGTAAAACTCATGACAACCATGTAGTTATTCCATAACATCATGACATATGTCATCAAATACTGTTGAAATAACAAATGAACACGATCATAATGTATGAATATACAATATAGCTTAACTCATATTAATGAAATCAATATTCAACTAGCCCATAACAATATATGACTTATAACTTATTTAATATTAACCAAATCAAATTCCAATTATAAATATCCATGGATAATCAAGTAAATTAGTTTAGTGAGAAATCGAGATGTAACAAATAAGTTAAATGAAAAGTTATCAAATCTTTACTTTATACCATGTGGTCATAGATAATATTGAGATGACATTAGTGCATTTAGTATTGGGAAAGTATATAATACCCCAAATATTATGGGTGACATTTCCCATCCTTTATTCTTAGTGATATACCATATTCTAAGAATAAAGGAAGAAAATTATAATGAACAATTGTTTAAATAATAATCAACCCTATCATCCTCTTGGTCTAACACATTTATCATTAAAATAATATGGATCTAAATTCAAATGTAAAAAACTAGGGGATGTAAAGCTATAAAGTTAGGATAAAATGATTAAGGTAATCAAGAACACATTATCCAAAATTCCCATCAATCACGAGACTCCTACAAACTATAACCATGATTGTTATTCAACATATAAGCATTTATGTGTTGAATTATTTATATAACTATTGATTATAAATTTGGATTTTACATTATATAAGAGTATTGTACACTTTAAAAATATAGTTCATGGATCAACCCTTAAATTTAGGACCTTTTTGTTACTAAAAGGCTCATGTTCCCCATCTCACTCTACATACATGCTTATACTATAGTCCAACACTAATATTATTATTACTTAAATCACATGTATCCCACAATATGCTTAAAATTATATGTATATATATACGTGTGTGTATATATATATATATATATATATATATATATATATATATATATATATATATATATATATATATATATATATGTATGTATGTATGTATATATATATATGTATATATATATATATGTGTATGTATGTATGTATATATATATATATATGTATATATATATATATGTATATATATATGTATGTATGTATATATATATGTATATATATATATACATACATATATATATATACATATACATATATACATACATACATACATACATACATACATACATATATATATATATATATATATATATATATATATATATATATATTACACTATTTGTTATAGATCTTCAATAACTCTCTATCCTCCAGGACACTACCATCTAAGTCATGACAATAGCATCGACATTAGTGTCCCAGATCTGATGTTAGTGTTCATACCTTATAAAATCTCAAATATGTAAATGTTTTGACATAAATGCATTGGAATATAGTATTATTTTAAGCCTCCCAATATATTTTATTTCAAAATTTGTGTTATAACTATAAGTCAAAGTTTATTCATTGTCATCAAGCAATATCAAGTATAAATCAAGGAAACATATATCTTATGCAAAAAAAACATTTAAAGATTACAAACCTACCTTATTATTGCCTATATAGAAATAATTAATAGAATAATTATTATTAATGCTCTAAAACATTCAAAGAACATCCCATTTTTGGTATTTTTCAAGTTACAAACCAGATAATTACATGTACTTGCATATAACATATTGCATAATTATTCACATAAAAGACCATATAAGTGGGATAAATGTATCACCTCAAGGTCTTCTTTAGAGTATTCATTATGTAGGCAACACTCACTAACATAGGGGTCTCTGATGTCATCTTGAATTTCCTTGATCCCACTAACCGCTATTTTTCAAGGTGATATGCCCTAATTAGAGGACTTAGATATTTGAGCTACACATTAATATATGAAACCTATGCACACAATTTTAATAAAAAAATATACAAAGTGAGATTGAATTTTAATAGGTATAATTGAAATTTATAAAAAACAACTTATTAGAAAATAAAACCATTAATTTTTAGTCAAATGCAACGATGTTAATGTCCCTATTTTGATGTTAGTTTCTAAGTTGACAAAGTGTTAATTTGTAAAATTGGACAAATCATAACTGAGCATCATCCTAATGTTTTTTTCACTTGATTTTATTACATATACTTGGACATTATTTTATAAGATAAGTATTATTACTTCTTCATGTTTAATAAATCAAATTATGTTTCTACATTATACTTTTTGTATTTATCATATTTTCATAATTCAATAATGTATCATAATATATTGTGAATCTAAATTATTTAATTAATCTACTTCTATAGGATTTTTATCCTTAGTTTATTAAGATAATCTCTTTTATGTCTTTATAAATATGGTTAAATACTTGGTTAACCTAACCTTAGAGTCTTCTTGTGTAACCTATAATCACCTGAAATTGGTATTTGAGTGACAAAAATGCTACTTGAGACAACTTATTCCTAGCTTAGCCCTAGACCTATCCTAAAACCTTTTATCACACTTTTTCAACCTTTGTTTGGACCACATGTATCCCTAGTCATATAAAACATAGTCCCATACCCTCATTTTTAGATCATTTCCCTTCATGCCTAATAGCTTGCTAGATGGACATTAGTGCCACATTAAAGACACTACAACCATGTGGGGATAGTATCCCAAAAAAAATTGTTATCTACATAAGCTAAACAGCACTAGAAATACATGAATTTTAGACCTCTATCCACTATATGTAAATTTGATGCAAAATACCTATTCAAACATAAAACAAGTTGCACAAAATCAAGGTTATTAATCCCTATGCTATCTTACTTCTACATACTACCATCTAGAGTTTCCCTGAGTTCAAAATTTCTATATTTCCAATATCAAGAAAACTGAAGGCATTCAATACCACTATCATTCTAGCATCACTTTCACTTGTATCAACACTTAGGTGAGGAGAACTACATTGGGCTTGATACCTCCTTGTAGTATTTGTATGTAGGCAATTACTTTCACAACAAGGTGTTTAGGATGTCTAACCTATCCTAGTAATGAAAAAACTTTTTATCTCATGCCTTACTTGTAAGGAAGATTAGGGTTTATTTCATAAATCAGCTATTACAAGCATAATACAAATTTTTAGACTTCATGTGCATAGGAACAAAACCTAGAAACACAAACAGATGTGCACCCAAAATTTAGGAGCAATCCTACACATAAGACATTAACACCATTTTCAAGACACTAGAGCCACATGGCACTACTATCCAAGTGTGGTACTACTATATGGGAGAGGATCTGACATATGGATCAGGTTGATGGCACTTAAGCCTATTCATATCTTAGCTTTTAGCTTTCATATCTTATATGTTAGGTGCTTTCTAGATAAGTCTATATCTACACATATTTATTACTATTTTAGAAATTCAAAGAAAGTCAAAATCTATTATAAACTAGTGGTTATTAATTGCATATTATTTCACATATTTATACTACTCATCCCTTTAATTAAATATAGGCTTTATATAACTAAACCCTAAAAGGTTAAAACATTTAGTGAACCTAATTTACTTCAACCATTGCATAAACCCTAACCTTAGATTACCCTATGGTTCACATTTCTAGAATTTACTAAGCCACAATTTATAGGTTATTACCATGGTTATCATGATGGAAGTCATTTTTTATTTCATGGTATAAATCTTTGCACTTTTCTTAGCATCTTTATTACCAACTATTTGTAGAAAACTACATACGTATGTTACTTCTATCATATATTTGATTAGAAATAATCTTATTTTACACATCAGTCCTCCATCATGTGAGTCCCATTTTTATATGGATCATTACTATATGACTCACTTTGAGTTACCCATAGTTACTACTAGATGATAGAGGGCTTAGAAGACTATTTTTGTCTTACCTCCACCTAGACCACTTGATTATCTACGTTCCTATCATACCTCTACTACTGACCCATGAAAAATAGTAGATCCTACAAGCTAATAAATCACTAGGAATAATAGGGTGCCTCTTCAACATATAAAGGAGTAGCGTAACCCTACCATACCTCCTCATCTCCAACACACTACAACAAGACCCAATGATTAACAAAGAGAGTTTGATATAATGGATTAGTTAGGAAATAGATGGGCTAATATATCTATATTATCACTACTTAAAAACCAAATAATTTTCAAAGATATTATCTTTCAAACACTTATTCATACATCCATGCCTCATGATACTAAGCCATCTTATTTTACCTTTATCATGAACACTATAAATGATGTGGAGGATGTGATATATTTTTCTAATGAGGATTTGCCTTAATAATTAATAATTGATCATAATTTACCACTTTTCATTAAAGATAAAACAAATAAAATAGATATTAAATGAGTTCTCATTGATAATGGATCATGACTCAATATATGTAACCTCACATTTATACAAACCATGGGGGTTGATATAACATCTATTCAAAAGACATAAGAATATCTAAGGGTTTGATAAAATTCCTAGATAAACATTGGGTTCAAGTACATTAGACATTATAGTGGGGCCAAAAACCTTACCTACACACTTTTAGGTGATGCCAAATCATTTTCATTATAACTTGATACTCAGGAGAGCCTGGATACATCTTATGGATGATTTACCTTTTACTCTTTATAGATGTGTTAAATTTTTACATTATGAGTACCTATACACATGTATAATAGATAATCAACCATTTATGTATTGCTATTTAATCAAGCCTCCTACCCTAAGTACATCATTAGATAGGACACCTCATTTTATGATCAAATCCCCACCTCACAAGATTCTCACTAATTATATGCATACATATGACATGGGGGAGTCTAGAAAGACTATTCATATACCATATATAAAACTTCATAAAACATAGATAACCTCACTGATGACAAAAGAAAAACCTCTAACAGTACATACATCCTCATCAAAGGTAGATGATGAGATTCTTATAGCACCATTAGCATTACTTGTTAATTCAAAAAAGGCTTACATTTATAATTCTAAAATAGATTCATAAGAAACTATAGAGGAAGGACCAAACACCTATATATTGATGATTAATTTTGTGGATTATGTTTTACACCAGTAACACCACTTCTTTAGGATCTTATAGCTACATGTTACCATATTCACCTATAGTTACTAGCAGACCCCTTAATGCATTAAGTACATATGGTTACATCCATGGATATCAATTTCATAATACATATTAAGGTAGAGAGTTCATAGGATAGACAACACCATATACTATAAATACTACATGATATAAAATTGATGATATTACCCACAATCCATCATAGATCAACCTATAATTATCACCACAAGAAGGTCAACCCTTTTCCCACTTTCATAGACTCATAAGACATATATAGACATATTCTCAACATTACAACATAAAATATATAAATTTAAGGCTAGAGGTAGTACTAAAATAAAATAGCCTCCACCTCCATAGGCATGATCACCATCATCTATATGATCTCCTTCATAGATATGAGCTTTATGATAGAGTCATCACTGACATAGACATTCACAAAATGATTCATTGACTATACAATTTTTTGTAGCATATATATACATTCCCTAGGTGGTTGTATATGAGGATTATTATCCTAACACTTACACTTTGGAATTTTTACACCACATTTATTATAGGGAGAGTGAACTATAACATGATAAACACTATGAGTATTCCATTAAAAATATTAGACTACTAGTTGCATGTGGCCCCAAGGTGGACAATACATTATTATTAATTTTGGGTAGGGGCACTCATTTGTAGGTAACACTTGGTAGTACATTGTTATAGGCAATGTATGTCATAGTTGATTAGTTAGATATCTAATTGGCATTCACTCATGATGGATAAATTGTTCACATCTTACATGATGACATAGATGAGAACTAAATATTTTACATAGATAGTCTAGGGTCTAATGTGGTTTACCCTAGGACCAAGTAAGAGGCATATTAAATAGTTGAGTAACACATCATTCAAATTCATAAATTCTAAAATCATTCCAAGGATAAGAATCCACTGATACATATAGATTGGTATGATGTCTATAATGATGATGACATATTTGAGTTTGGTCAAATTCAATATCCAACACTAGATGACCTTCCACTAGATCCACCATTTGATTATCCACATCTCATGGATTTTCTATTCAATCCATAGATACATTACACATTGTTTGTATACTATTTCACTTACATTTATATAATTTACTTATACATACTTTATTTTATCCTGATCCATATACATAGTATATTTTCATTTTCTTGTACATAACTTATATCCATAAAATACATAAACAATATAACATGCTTACACACAAAAACATTCAAACATTATTCAAAAAACATAAAATTTATAGATTATATGAATTTTTATGTTTACATTTCTTAGCTCTTATAGACACTAAATATGTTAGTTATCTTAGTATAATTAGTTCTATCATACATACATGCTTCCCTTATTCTTGTTGAGTGCTTGAAAATTGCTTACATGAATCAAGTCCAATACATTGATCCAAACTTGTTTTCATCCACCCATTGCGGGCATATTCATTGATTCAATTTTATTCATTTGATACATCCACCTACTTGGGGGAACTTATAGTTTTTGTTACTAGGTTCTATCCTTACATGTTTTACATTCCATTTATTGAATTGTTATATCTAGATATTGATCATTTCTACTCATACTAAGTTTTTTATTAATTATCACTAGCTTAGACTCTTCATATGTACATCCTATATCATACACAAATTTTTAATACATTCATGCATGCTTTCAATTCTATACTTCCTAGTTTAGACTTGATTATATTTATTTGCTTCTTATATTCAAGGGAATTTAAATATGTCATTGTTCTTTGGATATACTCCACTTCTATTGATATATGCCTTGAACATGTTCCCATGTCCCTTATGTGTGATTTAATAATTGTGTATGTGGACATTTGAACATGTCCTTCTATGTGGCTATAAACCAACTTATTTGTTGCTTGCATATGTAGACATTATACATGTCTTTTCATTGTCTCATTTTTTCATATTTAATGACATGTGCTCATGTCCCTTACATGGTGTCCCCTTGGCCTATTTTACATGCCTCATGTGCTTTATATGTATGATTTATTATATGAATAATGGCCATGACACTTATATTTTCTCATTACACACACTAGGTCTTGATGCCATGAGGGACCTGATGCATCTACCCTTCTTACTTGGGTGTTGTGATGGACATCATGTTCCATATCTATAGGTAACTACTCATATTTATTTTTATACACATTTATTACATTTATATTTTCACCCTTATGTAATCTTAGACACAACATACATCCTAAATTACATACTTGTGCTTAGATTCTATTACATTCTAATGTTATGTTTGCATATTGTATTGGATTATCACATAGTTATCATATATACTCTGGCTAACACATATTTTGTAGAGTGATTTATTTTGAATATAGTTATTTAACAAGTTGAATAACTACCCTCAAGATAGGGGTAACTCACAAGGGTTTGTCACAAATATTAGGATCCTACATTGCATTCATAGAACATTTTTTAGTACACACACCCAATTTCAAAAATTCTGACACAAGTAAAACACAATAAAATTTAAGAAATGAAAAATTAGTATATTGACTAAAATTTAAAACAATATAGACATTAGTACCCAAATAGGGACATTATCTCCACATGGCACCACTATCTAACATGTGGTGTTTTTCACTAGTCACCCCAATTTTAGGACAATTTAGATTAGTTAGAAGAATACACTTGGTATAGTTCAAGTTTGCATAGATATATCTACAAGTTTTATAGTTATACTCAAATTCTAATTAGATTCACACTACTTCAGCTCAAATTAATATTGGTTTCTTCTATTGGGGTGCCATGCATGACATGATAATTACCATAATCTTTTTAGATGCTCATATACACTTATTACATCTAGCTCCATAATCAATATACTCAGATATCATATTGGAGACATGTGTGATACATTATTTCCATATGCTTAGTTACACACAAGTTGATAAATTTTATATAAACATATGAACATAATAGATATATAGTAAATTGATAAAGTAAATCACATAAGTCAAATATACACAACACAAAAATTAGGTAAAAAAACCTCCAATGGAGGTAAAAACTTCACAGTGATTATTCAATATTGAAACTATTCCCCCAATATATAGAATGTTCTCAATCTCACTTCTTCACACATTTGCCTTTACAAAAACCCTTTTCACCTAACATATTGTAAAATCATCAAGATATATAAATAATAGGGGTAAATCCAATTTTATAGTAAACTTGAAGGGAGGTAACCATTGTAACCAATAGGTCTAACCATCCTAGGAACATTTAAAATACTGATAATAAATTACATAATAATTTTTTTATCGACAAGCTATAAATAATTTATATTTTATTATTTATTTAAACAATTTTTGTAACCTATGTTAATAAATAATAAATCATTATTATTTAATCAACTAAAACACACTAAGGGTATTTATAATTACACCACTTAGTCATTGAATGTTCTAACACTCTCCCTTAATGTTAAACAAGGATAAATGCCATAACCATCATAAAAGAATTATACTATGTGCAATCTTTAAATATTTAAAAACCTCCATTATTTCAAATATCACCTTTTGAAAAAAAAAATTATAATCCATAAACTACTCAAAATTAATTTTTAGATAGCATGATTGTTAGACTACATCTCATAGTTTCTTAGGAATAATCATTAAACATATTTGAAGATTTTTATAACATAAGGATTTTTATTTAAAAGTATGATTTTTATGTATTG
Source organism: Torreya grandis (assembly GCA_037957365.1). Classification (NCBI taxonomy): domain Eukaryota; kingdom Viridiplantae; phylum Streptophyta; class Pinopsida; order Cupressales; family Taxaceae; genus Torreya; species Torreya grandis. Next base: position 23,581 of record JARHVA010006952.1, read on the forward strand.
GGGTACAAATTTAAAACTTCCACATAAAATTTATAATTACATAACTTTCACACAAAGTTTACAATGATTTATAACGAGAATAAGTATAGAGAAAGAGAAGAAACACATGGTTATCAGGGAGTGGAATTATCATGAACAATCCCCCTCAATGGCAACTCTAAGAGGCCTAACATTGTACTAAACTAAAAAGACTTGGTAGAATCAAATGGGTTTATGAATATATATGTCACTTGTTCATGCATAGCATAGAACTATATATCAATACTGCCATTAAGAACCTTGTCTCAAATAAAATGCACATGAACTTCAATATCTTTAGTTATTTAGCATTCCACTAGATTTTTATCAAGATTCATACAACTTTGGTTATCTCAATGAAGGATGGTACTATAAGAAACATCCAAATCAATTTTACCAAACAACATTTGCAATCACATGGCTTCTTTGGTAGATTACATATCAATTATGTACTCTAATTAAATACAAGCGATAGAGACTTTATGTTTCTTCTTTTTTATTCAAGTGATATAACCTACACCAAACATAAACATATATCTAGAAGTAGATTTTCAACCTATAGTATCACCAACATGGTCAACATCACAATAACCATATAGTTTAGCATTATCAATGGAAGAATAAAATAAACTAAAACTATTTTTTTCTTTAATATAAATAATAATACATTTAGATAATTTACAAGGATATAAATATGGATCCTACGTAAATATAGAAGAAACACCAACAACATATGAAATATCTAGCCTAGTAATGGTTAGTTAAATCAAACTACCAACAAGTTGTCTATGTAAATTACGGTTAGCTTTTTCACATGTAGGTTTTGGATCAAATTTAACACCAACTTCAATAAGAATAGAATAATATTTACAATAAAGCATGTTAAACTTAAGAAGAAGGTTATGAGTATATTGAGATTGTGAAACAATAATATAATGTTTATTCTGAAAGATGACCATCCATAAAAAAAATATGTAGAATTTCTAAATCAGTAATTACAAACATTTGAATTCATTTATCCTTATATTTATAAATTAAACTATTTATATCACTATTAATTAAAATATCATCAACATTTAAGAAACTTAAGATTAAATGGGCATTTTTAATTTTAACAAAGAAATCATTATCTGAATAGTAGTTAGAAAAAATTAATTATTTGAAAAAATAGGTAATTTTAGAATACCAAGATTGAGGAGCTTGTTTTAAACCATAAAAATATTTATGTAACTTTAATAAATAATTTTATATATTAGGGTTAATGAAAACTTTAGGCTAAGTCATGTAGATTTCCTCTTCTAAATCATCATTTAGAAATACACTCTTGACATCCATTTGGTAGATAACCCAAATGTTTTGACCTAAAAGAATAATAATAAGTATAACAATACTCATTATTTATATAGTACCAAAGGTTTCAACATAGTCAATCCCAAGTTTTTGAGTAAACCGATGAAAAACTAATCTAGATTTAATATTATCAATTTTATTAACTATATTATATTTATTCTTATAAAGCCACCTACAACTAATAATATGCATTTTAGGTGTAGGAGGGATAAGATCCAAAGTGTGATTTTTAATTAAGTCATTATATTATTCTTGCATAGCAACATTTCATATATCATCTTGAGTGGATTACTCAAATGATTGAGGTTCGTATCCATACTTAGTCATTAATACATGATAATAATGTTGAATTTATTAAGGTTATCAACATTAGAATATTAGATTAGGGATTATACCCATTTAGGTATTTTAGATTAAACATGAAACTCAGGGGGTTCCTCAGACTCTAAGTTATCTGAAACTAGATCAACTTCCTCAAGGGTATATATTTCATCATAAGGAGAAACATGAGAGTTGGGATCATCAACAGAAGAATATTTAGAAACTTCCACAAAGGGCTCACAAAATGATTTCTTGAGAATAAGAACATTCATATTCTTAATGATCTAATATTTAGGAGGATCAGGCACTCGTAGACCTTTTTTCTTACCTCCATAATCTAAAAAAATGTAATAATTGGAAGTGGGATTGAGATTTTTTCTTTTAAATTTAGGAATAAAGATAGAAACAAGACTACCAAAGATATTGAGATGAACCACACGACGTTTATTTTTAGCCCACATTTATAAAATGGTATAAATATGTAAATATTTAGAAAGGAATCAATTAATAAGATTCATAGCATTATTAATGGATTCAATCCATAAAATTTTAGGAATATTTGTAGATTGCAACATTATTCTATCCATTTCTATGATGATGTAATTTTTCCTCTTAACAATACTATTTTGGTGAGGGGAATAGGGAGTTATTAATTTCATTTGAATATCAAAAATAATGAAATAAATAAAAATATTTACTATCATATTCACCATCCTTATTATTTCTTAATCTCTTAATATAAAAAAATATGTATTTTCAAAACTAGATTAAAATGCCTTAAATTTAGAAACCACTTTAGATTTATTTGTAATGGAAAATGACCTAATCATTATAATTTAATAATTATTAAAAATAATAGAATAAAAATAATCATTAATAGATACAACTTCAAGAGTTCCTAAAACATCACTATGAATTAATTCTAAAATATGTGAAGAATTTGCACCATGATTCTTATGAAAGGGATTAGTATGCTGCTTACCACATAATTAACCCTCAAAATTTTCATGATTATATGGGATATAAGGACATCCAAAAAAATATTATTTGAAGAAATATCATGTAAAATTATAAATTATATGTCCTAATCTTTCATGCCATAATTGAGATTAATTCTTACTATGTGATGAAATAAATCATGTAAAATAAGTAGAGAGGATATATAAACCATTGTTTTGAACACATTAAATAGTCAAGAAACTAGAATGATTTATAATGGACTACATATATTTAATTAGTCTTACAATAAATTATAATTTTTAAGTTATAACAAGATAGCAAATTATTTTTAGGCTTAGGTACATATAAAACATCATTAATGACAACATTTGAATTTTTTTATTTTCCTTATTTAGTTGTTTCTAAAAATGAATTATCTCCTAAATAGATTATTTTAGAGATATCTAGAGATCACAAATAATACTATACAATAAATTCATATGTTACGATACATCTCTATCTAAAATCCACTCATTTTCATTTGAAGTAAATAAAGTAGCATATAAAGGAATAACATCTTGTTCTTGATTGTTAGTCTGATTAGAGTTTTTATTCATCTACTTATTTTGATTGGATTTCTTCTATTTTTTATTTTTATAATATTAATTGTTAATTATATCCTTATTTTCATAGTAATTTTTCCTATTATGACCAAATTTACAACATAGATTACAATTTCCCTTAAACTTAGGTTTATGATTCTTATTACTAGATTTCTAATTATTGTATTTGCTTTTAGAAAAATTACAGTTAGATTTTGGGTTTTTAGGGTTATCAAAAGAATTATTTAAGGTGACAAGTATCTAAATGAAATTTTCTTTATAATTAAAATTTGGCATAACTTGCTCTTCTGGAAATAGGAGAGTAGACAAGGTGGTAAGGTCAAGGATATATTTATTAGTTTGATACTTAGAATTCAAAATTTAAAAGAAATTTCAAAACTTTTCATGAATATTTAACTAAATGATAAAATAAATCAATTGATCTTGAATGAAATTACAATTAAATCCATGTAACTGAACATTAATATTTTTAATTTTAGAAAGAAAATTCCTAATATTCTCATCACCTTTCATAAGTGTAGTTAGAAATTAAAGGATTAATTTAATAATCTTCAAGAGATGAATGACCTCATGCATGGATTCAATGAGTTTCTAAGCATCACTAGAAGACTCCATATTATTGATGTGGATAAGAAATTCATCTTTAACACATCCTAAGATAATTAACATAGATTTTTATAATTTTTATTGAAATGCATTGGTAAGCTCATAGGTCACATGTCATCCAAAAGGAGATTTTTTATTCCCAATGAAAATATTATACAAATTTTAGGCCATATATTTATCTTTAACATTATTTTTTCATATATTATAATTATTTATATTAAACATTTGAGATTTATTTAAAGAAAAATGAGGTGAAGCCATAGCTTCCATTTAAATAGCATAGTAAAAAAATGCTTAAAATGAAATATTTTAGTGTGAATTTTAAAATAATTTGATATTAAAACAAGTTTTAAATTGAAAACACACAATAATTATTCAATTTAATGTTATACAAAGCCAAAAAATTATAAAATATTAACAAAAAATATGGTTGCACAAAAATACACTAATTTAATAACAATTTTAAGAAAATAATTATTTTTAATTAGTTGTTATATGATTTTTTTTTTAAATAAAGTAAATAAAAAGTATAACTATACTTAATTACATAATTTAGATTCTAAATAATGTAAAAAATGGATTTAGAATTGCGCTATACTAGGTGTCAAAAGAGTCACCTTGAGAAGGACCACTTAGACAATATTATTAAAAAAGTTACAAAATTAATAGTAATTTTTTTTAAAACACAAAATTGGCCATGTATATCTATTTGTAATGTGCCAAAACATATGGATCAACTAGTTACATGACTATGTTTGACAAAATATTTACTAGGTTGAAAGTTGAAATAAGTTTCACAGTTCAATTAGGGTTCTAGATGCATGAAATGATGACACATAAAGCTAAAAATAGAAGAATTAAATTAACCAAATAAAAAATACTTTTTTAATTGTATAATAGAATATTAGTGGGATTTGAACACTAGACTTCCCTTGTAGTAAGAATTTTCAAAAATTTAATTGCCAACTCATCTAAGAGACTAATTAATTTTTAATATGTACTAATTAATTTTTGAATAGTTTTGTATATCTATTATTATTATTATTATTATTATTATTATTATTGTTATTTTTATTATTATTATTATATAATGTGTATACAAAATAATATAAGTAAAAAACATTTTCAAAAGATTACATTTTTTTTTATTAAAAAACAAATAAATAAGGTGGGGCCCTTGCATGGAATATTTAGAATTAATAAAAAGTAATTACTAAATAAAAATCACAAATTATATACTAGCCTTATAATCTTCCTATAGTAGGCACGACACTAGAAGAGAATAGAGGAGAAGTACAAAGTTTGAGAAAGGCCACCAGAGGCCTTGTAAATTTGTAATTCTTCCTCAAATGCCAATACAATGCTAACAAACACTTCACAAAATAATGTTTTAACCAAAATCTAATTTTTCAACTTACTTGGCCATAAAATGGCACCCCAGATGATAGAGAGAAAAATAAAAAATAGAATTTTGATCCCTAAAAATATCTTCATATGCTTTGAAAGGTCAAAAATAAGTAATTTAGATCTTAAAACACCAAAAACTAGTAGTAGGAGTATTTTAAATAAATTTTATGAAGTTCTTCAGATACCTAGGCAATACTACCATTCCTAAGTTAATTTTCTTGCTTATAAAAAAATATGATTGCTTGATAGGGGCCTAACTACTAAACAAGAAGATATGAATATCTAAATATCCATTGAAAGTATTACTTGAGATTTTTAATTGTATAGCCACCACATAGGGCCATATATCTCCCACTATAACATCCCAGGCCAAAAAAATATTTAAGTTGAAAAATTGTTTTTTATTTTTTAAATATTGTATATGAATCAAAAGATAATTTCCTACTGATCAAATCCACACAACTAGATCTTCTACCCTGATAAATTCCATATAAACATATGAACACACTAGACATAGAGTAAATTGATAAAGCAAAACACACAGTTTAATTATACACTACATTAGCAAGGTAAACCTCAAATGGAGGTAAGAAACCCAAAATGATTATTTAATGTTGAAACTATTCCCCAAATACATAAAATATTCTCAATCTCACTTCTTCATAGAATGGCCTTCATAAAAAAAAATCACCCAAGATATTGGCAAATCATTGAGATATCTGAATAATATGGGTAAACCCTATCTATAGTAAAACTTGAAGGGAGCTGACCATTGTAACCAATGAGTCCAACCATCCCGAGAACATTTAAAACAATGATAACAAATTAAACAATATTGTTTTATTTTTACTGATATAAATCATTTATGTTTTATTATTTATCTACATGAGGTTTTTAACACATGTTAATAGATAATAAATAATTTTTATTTAATTACCTAAAATTTACTAAGGGTATTTATAATTACACTGCTTAGACATTAAATCTTTTAACACAAGTTGATTAGATGGAATGCCAAACTCCATGTCATTCTCTATGATATATACACTTGACATCATATTCTAGGTTGTCACCAGTTTCATGCCTTATTCCATCTATATTGGTTGGCATTACTGAGTGGCCTAGAGTTGCCTGATGTATCCAAGTGGCCACAGAGCTGACATACATAGTTAGATATACCTAGTTAGATATATCTTACAGTTTGTACAATTCTTTTTAGATGCATTTACTACACATGGATGGAAAATGATGGACTCATAACCTACTTGAGTTATTGGGATACCCACATTAGAGGGTTAGACACACTTTCAATCTAATCCAAATTATTCATAGGTCATGATCCACAAAATAGGGGTAGGCAATGATTGAGTCAAAACAAGATTGAATTATTAATCCACCCCCACATGAGGATCAAGAAAGTTATCAACTCAATCCAAAATATTAGATGATATGATCACTATATACATGCACACACAAAGATTTTCACTAGGTTCATACATTAGTTCAAATACATAGTGAGGTGTATTTATTCCTTTCCTCTTTCCACTATATTTACTAAGTTTTATTCAGTTACATATTTATTTTATAGTCTTTTGCTATTATTATCTATTATATAAGGACTAATTTATGAATTTTTTATTACAAGTCATGATTTTGGATCATCCTTCACATATAAAGATCCAGATTCACATACTCAAACATAATTTCAAAGGCTTCACTTCTTAGGTAAGTCTAGGTTGCTTCTTTTTCCTTTATAATAATCATTTCACTTTATTTCATTTCTAGCATAAATGGGTGGTAAATGTAATCACCTAAAAGTGGTATTTGAGTGATAAGAGTGATAATTGATACAACGTATTCCTAACTTATCCCTAAACCTATCCTACATCTTTTTATCACTCTTTTCCATCCTTTGTAGAGACCAAAGGCATACATAGTTCCCTAAAACATAGTCTTAGACCCTCATTTCTAGATCATATCCCTTCATGCCTAGTATTCTTCAAATTGGACATTAGCACCACATTAAGGACATGTTGGCTCAAAAATTTGTCATGGGGACAAATTGGTAACTTTAAGTTAGTACTCAGGGAACTAAGTCCTTGCATTAATAAGTAACATAAGATAAATTCCCTCTCCTATTAGTAGGAAGAGCTACTCTTATTAAAATACAAAAAGGAAAAAGTAGGGGGAAATCGTTAATAATTATTTACAAAAAAAATTATTTCTATTGGGGATTTCATACTTTTAACCTAAAAGTACATAAAGGAGATAGAAAGGAAATTAAAGGAAATAAGGGAATAATTGAAAAAAGGTAAGAAAAGAGAAAGGAAAGGAATAGAGAAGAACAAGGTTGTAATATTTTGTTAAACACATAAACTACTATGATAACCCTAGGTACCTAAATACAAAAACTTACCAGAATAATCAAAGAAGGGGGGAAAATGTGTGCATGGAAATATCTCTCATTCAATGGGTGGTAAAGATATAATTACACCCTTAGGAGTTAACATACATAGACAACTTTGTAATATTGATAATAGACCAAATATAACCATCCCATAGTTACCCATGAAAGACAATCAAAATATTGTTTAAACCCTACTAAGATTTAACAATCATACAAATAACACAAAAAATTTCAAAAATAAATACTTAATGAAAAATTCAAATTATATTACAATTTGGTAATGATTATGAAAATGAGTTGAAAGTACATATATATAAATAGGTGAATCACATACAAAGATATAACTCAAAAAGAAAATTTGAATACAAAGATTACAAAATCTCTCAACTTCAATGTTTATTGAGTTGATAACAATGATCATCTCTTCAGAAAAAATCTCTACTCATAGTTTCACTACCAAAAAATCCCATTACAATGAGCCTTACACTCATATTTATAGTGTTGAGAGGTGGTTATTGTGTATAACCACCTTTTCTATGTTTTAGAAGCTGTAAAAATGAGTTTACAAAAATACACCTCTTAAGTGGTGTAAAATTTCATTGGTGTAATTGAACCATGTGCAAGAGTGAAATTACAATTTATAAAGATGACATGGTGCATTTGCATGACTTACATTTTTTATTTTTCAATTATAGAATTTACAACTAGAAATTTCAAAACAAGATTCAACATTGTTATGAAAAGACCAAAAACATTTGATAGAGCCTTTTGTCTTCACTTTCAGTGTGTGAGAATTTCCAACCTAATATATCTTTATTGTTTTTTATTTTTATATATTTTTATTACATGAATAAAACACTAATTTGATCAGCCATTTTGTATTACTTCAAGACTACATAACACCTAGATGTCATAGAACATGAAAATGGTATGTAGAGGTGGTATCTCTTGAGCTCATCATAGTATTCACATGTCTTGTCTCCATTTGACCAAATGTCTCAATAAAATTGATTCAATTTTCTTATTAATTGGCCTATTTACATGGTACAAACTAGGAGAATTCTCATAATGATTATAGATTTAGATTTACACTTGTCAATTACATTTTCTTCTTCAATGTTATGCTTGTTTTATGTCTTGCAACATTATTTAATTCTACCTCCATGTCTATATATTATCCATACATATTTAATATTTAGTTTTTGATCTATCCACTTCTACATAAACCTTTTGACCAAATGACTCAATGAAATTCTATGCCTAATCACCATTATTAGGAATCCATAATTTCCCCTATGTAATTCCATTCTAGTGCCTTTTCAACACCACTTGATGAATTTTAATTTCTCACTTGGCTACCATTTTTGGATTTGACTTCATATTCTATCAATCACTTTGTAGTTATATCATGAACCCTCCTAGCAAGTGTAAATGAGACAAAATGTGATTCCATAAATTCATGCCTTTTGATTTTAAAATCCCATTTTCCCTCTTTAGATTTTTATCTCAGACCAAAATCAAGAATAATACAATTTACCAATTTCATTTTTATTTCTTTCCTAGATGTTGTACGATTTGTTGGCTGGGAAAAATAATCTAAAAATGCATTATTGAAAATTTAAATATTTGTTTGGATTGGGTACATTTTCCTCTTTGGAACATTTCATAGATACAATACAAAACAAAACTACTCAAGTTTGGTCTTCAAATTTTTCATTTCATTCCACTTTCACTAAATGCACTTGTATGGCCTCTTCTTTGTTAAAAAAATAAATGCTTATTCATAAAAAATTTGTTCATGGGTGCTCTTGCATGGAATTTTTCTAGATGAATAAATTTTCCATTCACTTAATTCTCTTCGATGATCTTGAATATATTTATTCTGGTGGATGATGGCTAAAACACAAATGGAAATTCAAATTTTCATTTGCTAAAATTATCAGAGTTGAGCATGCAGGTTGAAAAGATTTTAATTTGTAATGGCAGTTTGAACCATTAAAAAATGCAATTACAACATGGAAGTTTTCATTTACATGGCTCTTGGAAATATAATTTCATTTACATGATTTGGGGAAGCATGATTTGCATTTGCATGACTTGTAAAAATAGAATTTAGAATTGCATGGAAAGTGAAATCTCAAAAAGATTTTGAAATTTACATGGAAACCAAAAACATTTTTACAAATTGCATGAAAGCTAAAAATGTTTTTGCAAATTATATGGAAGCTTAAAGTTTTTTTTCAAATTGTACAAAATTCAAAAAAGTTTTTCCAAATTACATATAAGGTGAAAAAGTTTTTGCAAATTACATGGAAGTTGAAAAAGTTTTTGTAAATTACATGGGAATTTAAAAAGTATTTAAAAATTGCATGGAGGCTGAAAAAGTTTTTAAAAATTGCAGAGGAACTAAAAACAAAATTTACAATTACACAAAGACTAAAAACAAATTTACAATTTTTGTGAAAAGTTAAAAATATTTTAAAATTTACTCAACTTATGAAAAATCAACTTCTGTTTGTATAACTCATGAAAATCTAAATGATTTTTGAAAATTATGGGGAATGCTAATGCCTTTTTGCATGGGAGGCTCAAATGAATTTTAAAATAATTTGGGTTAAAAATCTATTTATCCATAATTTTTTAATTAGTCAAAATTTAATTAATTAATTAAAAAAAATTAATTTTTCAAAATTTTTATGGTTTCAAGATTAATTCAAAAAAAATTAGTTATTTAGAAAAAATGAATTTACATTGATTTTTACCTATTTTCAAAAATCATGACAACGTGACACTAAAGCCATGCGGTGTTAGGGTCCCCAAAATGGTGCTAATGTCTTTTAAACTAACATTATTGAAGATGTATATTTTCAAAAGTAAAACCCTCCTAAGGTTAGCCTAAGCATCTTTTATTATCCACACAAGCTACATAAAGCTATAAATACATGACTTTTAGATGTCTATCCACTAGATTGAAATTACATGTATAATACTTATTCAAACACAAAACATGTTGACCAAAATCAAGGTTATTAATCCATATTTTCCTTACTTCTACATACTACCATATACAACTTCCCTAAGCTTAGATTTTCCATATTTATAATCTCAAGAACACTCAAGGCATAAAAAACCACTATAATTCTAAAATAGCTTGCACTTATACTAATATTTGGGTGGGGAAAACTACATTTATCTTGATCCCTCTTCATAATATTAGTATGTAGGCAATTATCCTTATAGTTGGGTGTTGAGGATGTCCAATGTATCCTACTAAAGAACACACTTCTTACATCATGCCTTAATTTCAAGGAGGATTAAGGTTTACATAATAAACTAATTATTAGAATCACAATATAAAGTTTTGAACATCATATGGATAGGAATAAAACCCATAAACATATGATCAAGTGCACCCATAATTTTGGAGTAGTCCTACATAGAGTATATCAATGCTATTTTTGAGACACTAGAGCCACGTGACACTATTGTCCAAGTGTGACACTACTATCTAGGAGAAGATATGACATAGGGATCTAGCTGATGCCACTCAAACCTATTTGTAATTCAATTTTTAGAATTTAAATCTTTTACATCAGGTGTTTTATAGATAAGTCTCTATTTTTCACACATTTATTACAATTTTAAAACTTCAAAGCAAGTCAAAATATCTAACAAATTGGTGTTTATTTATTGCATATTATTTCAATGATTTAGACTACTCAAACCTTTAATCAAACATAAGATTTACATATTTAAACCCTAAAATGTTAAAACATAACCATTACTTTCTCTAGGGTTTTCATCCTTTTAGGGTTTCAAATTTTATTTTCATTTCCTTATCATGCTGAAGCATTTTCAATCATTCATATGTCTCTCTTTTCCTATAATAATCTTAGTATTTATAATGTTTAAAATGGATAAAAATGATCCTCATCATCCTCCTAACCCTATGGAGGGTAATATCTATTTCCCATTTAATTAGGTCTATGTAATCATTATTTTGAGGGGTAAGGTATCCCATCCTATAGTGCTAATATAAGGTAACTAACATACACTTACTCAAACCCCTCTAGCTCCCACATCTCATCTATATGGTGAATGTAAGCATATTCAATCTTAATTACCTAGTGTTTATCTTACGAAACATTTAAGTATCAAATAATAACAATGTGAAGGATCATATAAGAGTTTTAAAAATAATTTAGTTTAAATATCACATTAGTGGAAAATTAGATTACATAAATATAGAATCCAAAATATGCTAGTGTTATCGTGCATTTTCATCTTCATCTGTAAATATTGTGAAAATGATGTTTCATATCAAAATAAGAAGCTAAAAGAGAATTAATATAAAACAAGTGATTAAAAAAATAACATAAAATAATAATAAGAGTTCAAGGGAAACTGTAAGGTAAATGCTTATAAAAATGTTTACCAGCTCACCCCCTCTAAATCCTCTAAGTAGATAAAAAATAATAGAGTTCATGTCATATAATGTATGGGAATCATACATTGTTTTTTTGTTTTGAAGAATAAAATTAAAAATTAAATTGATAATGGTGATACTATCATGGATATATTAAATAAGAAATTAACTCACATTGTGAGTGCATCTCCTAAATCACAAGTGCAAAAGATCAATCATGGGTGCAAAGGATATTTTATAACTAAAATTTTTGAGAATGAAAAAATTAAAGAAAGAAAATATTAAAGTTAGAAATATAGATCAATAAATGCTATAAAAATATCAATGTTGAAGAATAAATTACATATTTTCCTAGTGTCCAAACAAAGATACACTACTCTTCCCTATCCCATAATGATATGCAACATTTTGAAAAATGATGAACATACTCAATAAGTACAAACATTCAAGAAGTAAATTCCAATTTATGGTGCAATTTTTTTCATACATAGTTACTCAAAATGGTATATCATAGGTTCAATAAAAACCTAATAAGGTAATCCTTTCCTATGATAATTATGGTTATGTAGAACACAATTGGAATTGACACAACTAATATGCACGATGAATATGAAAATATAATTGAGGGTTATGACACACATACTAAAATGCCTTCATAGAGGCATATCTTTTATTAAATTCTTTCTTTATACTATCAATTTTACCTCATTTATAACACGTTTTATAATCAACCATATTATTATAGGAAAATTAGAACTATAAAAAAATCAAATAATCAAGAAACTATGAAAAACCTTCAAATAAAGCATAAATAAAATAACATTTATCATTTTACATGTCTACTATCTATTTTATATATTTTTTACTTGATGTTAGTAGATAACATATGATTTACCTTATTTAAATGTTTTTTTCATGGGTAATTTATGGTGATACATGCATAAAACATATCCATGCTACATGCAACATGAAAAAAATTGGACCTTTCCTCTACCCACATTGCACACTACCCTAGGAACATCTACTTCTATTTATCATGATTGATGTAGGTCATGATGTTTTATGATTATTTTACACTATCACCTTGAGCTTATATATTAACTCTTACACACACAAACACAAACACACACACACACACACACACACACACACACACACACACACACACACACACACACACACACACACACACACACACACACACACACACACACACACACACACACACACACACACACACACACACACACACACACACACACACACACACACACATGCACACACGCACACACGCACACACACGCACGCACGCACGCACGCACACACACACACACACACACACACACACACACACACACACACACACACACACACACACACACACACACACACACACACACACACACACACACACACACACACACACACACACACACACACACACACACACACACACACACACACACTCATACCCATTTCCTATATAGTGTTCCAAATATGCTATGATACATGAGATTTTGCTAACATGTATATGTAGTGACTAGTATGGTATGTTTATGTTATTTGGTTATATTTCACTTATTAATCTTATTTAATGGATTAGTTGAGTGTACTTATTGTTTTCTACCTTGTATAGATTATTATACATTTTAATATGTTCCCTTTTTGTTGGTCATAATTCCACTATGTGTTATTTATTTGGTGTGCATATTTTTGAACATGCCCATTGTTTTTAGTCTCCTTGGACCCTTTTTACAATAAATTAAATGTTCTTATGTGTGTGCCTTATTTTTAATATTATGTTTATTCCTTCCACACATTTCCATTATCCATATCATGCATCTTAGGTTTTTATATGTTTGTATATGAGATTCATTGATACATATCCTTAAATATGATACCACTATATGCTTTATTACAACGTGATTGATACATATATAACATGGTTATTTTATCCTTTTGATAAAAAGTGACTATCATATTACATTCCCCTCACATTAAAATGGGTTTGAGGGGGCATATAAATGGGGGCATGTGATAAATACATGACTTTACATACACATTCAATTGGTAGAATTGACATAATTTTATGTAGTTTACATGATTTAGATATACACTTAGGTCAAAATATTATGCACTTGGTACCAATTTTCACAAATATATAATATATGTTTTTATATTTGTGATGGATATAATACATTGTTTACAAAGTAAAGGTTAAACTTTGAAAAATATTTTAGCTTGAGACACATTGAATTTTTATATTCCCTATAAATATACCAAATCACAAATACATATTAAAATTATATACATATTTATGTACCACTTTACAAAGATGCATCCATTGATATTCTATTTATTTGTAGTAGTTGGATCCCTTGAGTAGTACAATTGAACATCATCAACCTCAATGGCCTTATAAGTAATCCATTTTTTTTATTTTGATATGATTATACCATTTAACCTTTGGGATATTTGATAGATATGATATATCATGTATACATTTGAGTTGTGTGATTGATATTTAGTGATTTTGATGACCCTAGTAAAACTAACCCTTTGGAACAGATTGGGGGAATGATCAACCTCCAATTCTCTTACTCACATCTCAAAGGTTCATATGTGAACATATATGTAATGTTTCACCAAGGAATCATCATTACTAAAGGAAAATACCAAGAGGAAACATGGTTGCATCAACATAAAGGTGTACTCCTTCCTTCACCTATTTTATTTCAAGTATTTAAATTATTTAGTTTTTATATTATATACATTAATTAAACTGTAACATGCTCTTAGTATAATTTAATACACAAAAAACAAATTCAAATGGGTCTCATGTAAAATCAAGTTATACACATGTATTTTCTTTTAAGCTATTAATTTTATCCTTATGCATTATTATATTAAGTGGGGGTAAGTGTAAATTTTAAAATAAATTATTCATGATGTTATATTCATTTACACTTGGAAAATAATACTCATGTATCAACCCTTTAATTCAAGACCATTATATATGCAATAAAAAATGTATCATGTCTATAAATCAATCTTGGGTTGGATAAAATAGATCATAGCTACACTTTCGATTAGGATACACTTGTTAAGAGGGAGCATGACCACTATGGGGATCCTCTAGACCTGATTAAGGGATCACTAGTCAAAACATATCATGATAGGAAGGGTTCCAATCCCTATAGTCTAACACAATCTCACAATAACCCTAATGGATTCCTCAAGTTTAAATCATTCACATATTCTAATAATAAGAATGTAAATCTATTATATTGCACACCAAAGCTTGTGGAATAAAATGGGGGTTAGAAATAATAATAAAAATATGTATAGGGAACCTTAATTAATATATGTATGATTAACACTCTAATACATGAAATAGGAAAGATAGTATTATTTGAGCCAACACTTATGCTACTTCTATCTACTAAAACAAATGAGAACAAAGTTATAATATACTTACATTAATGTGAACTCATCAAGACTCAATATCTCCCTTTGGATAAAGGGGATTTTCAAGAGGTTATTTTGGTTTTTAAGGATAATTAAGAAATTAAAATTCATTTAGGACTTATCCACAAGACTATATTATCCATATAAGAAACCTAAGCTAAGTCTCATCAAGTAGAATAGTGGAAGAGAATATTATGATGAAGGGTGAGTAAATAATAACTCTTGATTGCACATATACAATAATGATGAAACTAGTTTGTATATATTGGTGGATATTTACCTAAATCCTCCCAGAAGTGTTAGATGTATAGGGTTGACCTAGTCAACCTAGTGTGTTTCTAGGGGTAATTCACTAGGTCTGAGCTAGGTTGATCGAAAGGATGATAAGCTAAGAAAGTGAAAAATATCCCTAAACTATACTAGGTTGACCCAGTCAACCTAGTACAATTGACAGAACAAAAGGGTTTTGAAACAAGAAAAGGAGGGATCGAAAGAGGAAAAGATTGGAGGAATATTCAAGGCAGGAGAACTAACTTAGAGAATGGTTTTGGGAGGTGGTTGGATTGGTAATAATATGGAAAAGAGGGAAAATAATCCTAGGAAGCAAAAAAGGTATACCCACCCATTACTTGGTGCACCCTTTAGGGCATACACTTAGAGATATTGAGTCTCAATGGGTTACTACAAGATGTAAAGCATCTTTATTTGATAAAAGGTTTGAAAATATTATGTGTATACATATTCCACTACTTAAAGGCTCATGATCACAATATCATAGAGCCTAAATGATCATATTATAGTCTAAACCTAATATTTTTATTATATACATCACATTTAGTGAATAATATGCATAAACCATGATATATAACTTAAACTATCAATTAAAAATATTCATAAAATCTATCATCCAAGACAATACCACCTAGATCATGAGACTATCATTGGTGATAGTATTCCCAATCTAATACTAGTGTTTATACCTTACAAATTCTCAAATTTACAAATGTTTTGACATACATTAGTTAACCTATAATATTATTTTAACTCTACCAAGAGAAATTTTAAAAAGGTGTGGCATAAATACAAATCAAAGACAATTCAATATCATTAAGAAATATCATGTATAAATAAAGCACCCATCTATCTTACACCAACTTAAAAACACCTTTAAATCTTTAAAAACTAACCTTTTGTTCCCTATTTCCAAATCAATTATAAGAGTAGTATTTTTATGGGTCTTAATCATTCAAATAAAAACCCATGAGTAGTGTTTTTGAAGTTACAAGTTATTTCATTAAATTCACTCACATAAATCATATTTCATAATTATTTACACATAATCCCACACAAGGGGGAGAAATGCATTGATCTAAGGACCTCTTTTGAGTATTATCTATGTAGGCATCACTCACTTTTAAAGGGATATTTGAGGTTAGTTAAAATTAACTTGAGCTAACTAACCAATTATTTTCAAGGTGACATGTCATAATCAAAGGACCTAGGGTTTTGAGAAACACACTAAAATCAAATAATTATGTGCACATTTCAAACATAAAATATTCAAATCAATAATGAACCCTAACAGGCACATGTTGAATTGATCAAAATGTAATTTTATTCCATATAATATAAAAGTGTCAGTTTTTGGACATAAGTATCAATAATAGTGTCCCTATTTTTATGAAAGCATCAAATCTGATAGAAAATTGATTTATATAGTTTTAAAAATGAAAACTAATCACCATCCTAACTATTTTTACACATGCATTTATTAGATCTTCCTCTACATCATTAAATAAGATAATTTTTATTCCTTATTCATGTTAAGAAATAAAATTAATTTTTAACATTATAATTTTTATATTTGTTTAACCCTTTTTAAAATTAAGGGTTAAGAGTAATATTTTATTCAAATGTGAGATAACCTATTCCTAAAAATGAGCTAATTAACAAAACTATTTTATGATATTTTGTTTTAGTGATGAATTACAAAAATACTAAATATAGAAAGTAAAATACTATTTTTTTTTTTTTTTTGAAAAATCATGAAGAAGAAATAATAATTAATATATGAAATGATATACATGTAGATCTAATATGTACCTATGTGTAAATTGGTAATTTTTATATTAAGGAACTAGTCATCAAATTTTTAAAAAATCTTTTTTGGCTTCCTAAACACTTGTGTTACCTTGTGGACACTTATGTAAATGCTAATGCTTGAATATCAATGAAATTATAATTTATGTAATGCTAATTTTAGCAATATGTAAATACCTAGGTATTTCAAGGTTTCTATCAGATTTTATCTGATATATTTAGATCTCACACATAGTCTATTAATGATAATGTTTTTCTCAAACCCTATCTTTCAACCTTAGGTTTGCTCACCTTCATAAAAATGGGTTAGTAGACTCATGGTGTCAAGTTGAACTTAAATACTCCTCTATCAATGAGTACTACCTACATAGCCAATATTACAAGGAGGAACTTAGACTTATGTAGTTCTCCCCTATGTGTGGGATTATGTGTACACAAGGGTGAAATATACTAAATGACAATACATGTAGTGATATAGATTGTAACTTGACAAATATAGATCAATATATGTATTTTTAGTGTTTAAGACCTATAGTATGATTGATCCTATGTTTTAAATGGAAATAGGGATGAATAGGTCAGAATAACTTAGTTTCTCAATTGATTGACTGAGCTTAAATGTGTGATTGCTTGGTAATGTATAGATATACAAATGAATTTGATTTACATTTTATTTATACTAGTTATTTTAAAATAACCATCATTTAAGGATTAATGATATTATTAGGATAACTTGTACACTTTAAAATACTTTAAAATTTGAGTGTTTTTAAGGTAAGGACAATTGCATTGAAATAAGGACAATATCATTGATGCTATCATTATGAGTTAAACATAAATGTCTATGATGAAGGAAATTTGTTAAGTTTATGTAATTGAATAAAAATTATATACATCATATTTTAGGTATTTTCTAGCTACAAGTGATATATATAGTAATAATTAGGGTTGGACTAAGAAGTAACTAATTATACCTGGTTATGTGGTGAGTGTAAATATTCTGGTTATGAGGAAGTTGAAATTGAATGATAGATCATTGAGATACATTTTTTAAGTGTACATGGATAGTTTAACATATAAATATATATTTAAGCATCTAAATTTGACTCCCCCCATTTAATATAGTAATGCATAAGAATGAAATTACTAGATTAAAGGAATTATAACACATTATGTACAACAAACCTTCTATTTTCTTGTGCCTAATTAATTTTTTTGTTTTCAAACAAACCAAAAAAAAGAAGAGGTTACATGTGTAATTAGTTTATGTAATATAAAAAATTTAATAATTTGAAAATATTGGAAAGGAAGAGAGACAAGAATGAGTACTCCTCTATGTCAATGTAATCATGTTTGCCCTTAGTATTTTACCTTGGTAAATATTCTTCTAATCTAAATTATTATATATTAGTTCACAACTATACCTTGGTTATGTAACATGGTAATAGGAGGGTGCTCACACCCCCAATTCGATATAAGAATGAATTGTTCCAAGTCCATTGAGAGATAAAAATTTCTAATTTCATAGCTATAATATAATTAATCTATCCAATTTAGAAAATCTCACTCGAGTCAAATGGTATAGACATATCAACCTAATGTAATATAATCATATTTCTAAGTCCATCAAGGGTTGAAAATATTGATCATAGATATAAAAAAATCCAACTACTACAATAGATAAAATCCTAAACTCTATGTCTTAGTAAGATATATGCATAAATGTATTTAAAATTTGAAAGAATATTTGTAATTTATTGCATGTTCTCCCAAAATATGCCTCAAACTAAAGTATATGTAAAAATTTACCCTATGTTTTATAATGTGTATAATATGTATCTCAAATATGAAAAATATCTATACAATATATGTGCACAATACATAGAATTATTTCCCAAATGTACATATAAATAATGTAAATTCTATAAAATGAACCAAATTATGCTTATTCTATCAACTATATGCATGTTGAGTCATGTATTTAACAACATTCCCCCACTGATATGTTTCCCTTTTAAGGTAAGGTGATTGTAAAATTTATAATCACCTTATTTCAAAATGACAAGACAACTATTTTATATCTATGTGAATCATGTAATAAATAATCACAGAGTAAAATTGTTTTTTCTAACACACACCCCATTAAAAAAATTCAAATAGGGACCCATTATTGATTGAAAATCCTTATTTGAGGTACTATGAAGCTTATAAGATTACAACATTGATTATGAAAGGCATAAGCCCATGTATATTTCTAAATTTTAAATCATGTTTCAGGGTTATGACAAGAATAATCAAAGCTATCAATAAAGCCACATTACATTATTTAACTTTTTCCTTTGATTTTACTTTAACTCAAAGCTACAAGACATATTTTTGATTTAAAAGTGAATCAGGATAACATTTTTTATTCTATCTTAATTTTTACCTATGTTGTGTATTGAATAAACTATTTATTTATTAAGTGTTTCCTAGGACATTCTTGGACTCATGTAATCTATACATGTCACATCATTACACTTACCCAAAACCTAGGTGAAGAACACAAATTAATTGATCTAGTGGATCACTAGGATCTTGATATATGTCACCATCTCACTAAATTAGAATCTTCAAAATATTTGAAGTTTATGAAATCTAAATATCTATCATAGAAATGAGATCCATCTATGGGTCATCATTCAAATAACCTAGAGGTGATGTTAATAGATTTCCTTGTATTATCATTCTAAGTAAGCAGAGCAATGAGAGATGTCCATGTGTCATTATCATACTATATTAGAGATGATGTTATAAAATTTGCTTACACTATCATTATAGGAAAATAGATTAGTGATAATCATCCACATGTAATCATCCTACTAACCTAGAGGTGACTCACTTCATGATATTGACTTTTACACTCTGAGTAAGTGGATCACTGGGATCCTACAACATGTTTCTATCTCATTAACCCATGTATAACAGAATAGGATCATTAGGACAAATATTAATGTAAAATGAAGTAGTGATACATAAAAATGTGTACCTAAACCACACAAGCCAAAAATAAAGTCATGAATGTCAAGCCCAAATGTGCAAAAATGGGACATCTATCATATCATACTAATAAGACACCTAATACAAATTGAAATAAGATACATAGTAGTGAGTTATGTATAAATTGACATTTAAAAATTAAAATTCAAATATTGAAATTAGGTAAGGAATGGATTAAAATTCATTACTACTATTAATTCACATGAATTTATGACCTAATGTAATCAATTCTCAAGATAGTGAATCTAAAATAATATAATTTTAGTTTCCATACTCATTTTGATCACATTGCCTCCTAACTACCAAAATAAAATTATGAATTTGAAGCTCTATATTGATCAAGAGATTTCAAATCATTCATTTAATATCCATAATCCTACCTAAGTTTCAATGACCACCTCATATTGAATTTCTCATCCTTATACATATATAATTATTGGGCTAAACAAGTATACATACACAATATTTGATTTCATAACTTTTGGCCATGATTTAAAACATTACTTAGACATATAAGATGAAGTTCATATTTTTTATCTATATAGGGCACAAGACCAATCTTTTATTTTCACACAAAGATATAAGGATTATATTTTGGAAATAAAATCAATTAGCCTACATAATGCTAAGCCAAGCTAGAGGTAATGCCCTGCATTGATCTATTATTTTATATATTTGTAAATGGAAAAATATTACATTCAAAACCTAACAATAATCATTTGGAATACATAGGAATAAATGTATTAGAAAGGTACTACATGTTCCCTCTTCTATATATGACCTATAGGAAGGACATGGTCAATTTATCCATTGAAAATAACATCCATAGAAAATTGAAAGAATGGGTTGGCAACCCAAGAAACTTTGTGATTCAAGGCACTGATTATATTGAATGGATTCCCAAGAATTTATTATGTCAATTAGGTATGGGTCCCATTGTAAGACATCATCTTGACTTCAAATAAAATTGTTTCCCTAGGGGAGATAACCAACTCCAATCTAATTCAAAGAATCATAAACTGAGGGAACTTACTAGATGATAAATTCTATATCATGTCATATTAAATGGATATTGTTATTACAAAAATATATTTGACTTATGAGGAACCCTATAAACCATCAAAGAATAGGATTTGTAATAGATTCAACATCCTCCATGTTCATAGGTTTAGGAGACAAATAAAAAGGTTGATAGAGACCTTAAATCATATGGTTTACTGGTCTATATATGGGAATAGCATGTATATATAATCAAACCCCATAAATAAAACTATTCAAAAAATAGGTGACAATTGGTTTTATCATGAGTACACCATAATTTATATAGAGGGCACTAAGGCACACCCCCTTTATTTACCTTAGATGATTACACTAACAAATTAGAGAGGCATGAAATTGTTTCTCAATTGGTTGATAGTGTTAATGTAAAGTTTTAGAGAGATAAGTAAGTAAATTTTCACCCAACCCCTCTTAACATTGGTTAAATACAATTACAAGGTTTAGACATGGGAACCCTAAGAAAATCAGGATGCATTATGGATTAAAATGGGCAATGTTTAGACATTAGAACCTTGGGAAGAATGTTAGGGGACATATAAATAAATATTAGAATAAAGTAAGAATAAATTATGATAACCAATCATGTTAATATATTATTGGTGTTGAATATGACACTGATGTGGTTACAAGGATGAAAAAAGTATACATGTCACTAATTTTATCCCAATGGATCTAGTGTGATCCTACTATTAGTGAGGAGGATGCCAAGAGGATAAAAAACAATAATGGGTTTCTATACCTATTCATTGTCTTTCTTCTCACATAAAACTAGATATGCAAGAAAAATATGGCCCATTTAGGAAATAATATGTTGAATATAGATTTGATACTACCTATATATCCTTTGCACATGATGTGAATAATTTTCATCATGATTCTTATGAAAGGGGTTAGTATGTTGCTTACCATGTAAGTAACCCTCACAAGTCTTATGATGATAGGGAATATAAGGAAGTCCAACAATAAAATTATTTGAAGAAATATCATGTAAACTTATAAAATTAAAATGTCTTAATCTTTCATGCCATAATTGAGATTAATAATTACTATGTGATGATACAAATCATGTAAAATAAGGAGATAAGATATATAAACCAATATTTTAAACACTTTCAACAATCAAATAACCAAAATGATTTATAATGGAATACATATATTTAAGTAATGTTAAAATAACATTATCATTTGTAAGTTACAACAAGATAGCAAATTCTTTTTAATCTTAGGTATATAGAAAACATCATTACTAACAACATTTGAAAACTTTTATTTTCCTTATTTAGTTGCTTCTAAAAATTAATTGTCTCTTAAATTTATTATTTTATAGATACCTATAAATCTGATATAATATTATATAAGAAAGTAATATTGTGTGATGCAACACTATCTAAAATCTAGTCATTTTCATTTGAAGTAAATAAAATAGCATATAAAGCAATAACATCATGATCTTGGTTGTTAAGATGATTAGATTTTTTATTCATTTACTTATTTTCATTAGATTTATTTCATTTGTTATTTTTATAATATTTATTGTTAATTATATCATTGTTTTTATAATTTGTTTCCCTTCTATGATCAAATTTACCACACAAATTATAATTTCCATTAAACTTAGGTTTATGATTCTTATTACCATATTTATAATTCATGTATTTGCCTTTAGCAAAATTAGGGTTAGATTTTTGGTTTTTAGTTTTATTAAAAAAATTATTTAAGGTGATAAGTGTCTAAGTGTAATTATCGTTATAATCAAAATTCATCATAACATGCTCTTCTTGAATCAGGAGAGTCGACAAGGTGGTAAGGTCAGGGATATCTTTCTTAGTTTGATACCTAGAATTCAAAACTAAAAAGAAATTTCAAAAAAATTCATGAATATTTAATTGAATTATAAAATAAATAAATTAATCCCAAATGAAATTAAAATTACATCCATGTAATTGAACTTTAATTCTTTTAATTATAGCAAGAAAATTCACAATATTCTCATCACCTTTCATAAGTGTACTTAGTAATTTAAGGATTAACTTAATAATATTTGAGAGATGAGTGACCTCATGCATGGATTCAAGGTGTTTACAAGCATCACTAGGAGACTCATTATTGATGTGGATAAGGAATTCATCTTTAACACACCCTAAGATAATTGACATAGCTTCATATGATTTTTATTAAAATTCATTGGTAAGCTCAAGGGTCACATGTCATCGAAAAGGGGATATTTTAGTCCCAATGATAGTATTACACAAATTTTAGGCCATATATTTATCTTTAGCATGAATTTTCCATATATTATAGTTATCTATATTAAATATTTAAGATTTATTTAAGCCAAAATGAGGCAAAGCCATAGCTTCCATTTAAATAGGATAGTAAAAAATGCTTAAAATGAATATTTTTAGTGTGAATTTTAACTTAATTTGATAGTAAAACAAATTTTAAATTGAAAACACACAATAATTATTCAATTTAATGTTAGACAAAGCAAAAAAGTTATAAAATATTGTGACAAAATAGGGTGTCACAAGTGTCATAAAAATACACTAATGTAAAACCAATTTTAAGAAAATAACCTTTATTTCAATTAGGGTTTATACTAATTTTGTAAAATAAAGTAAATTAAAATTATAAATATACTTAATTACATAATTTGGATGCTAAATAAAGTAAAAACTAGATTTAGAATTTTACTAAACTAGGTGTCAAAAGAGTCACACTCAGAAGGACCACTTAGACACTATTCTTAAAAAAGTAAAAAAATTAATAGTTAAAAGTTATAAAAAAAAATGGACCAAGTATATGTGTTTGGAAGGTTCCAAAATATATGGATCAACTAGTTACATGACTATGTTTGACAAAATATTTACTAGGTTGAAAGTTGAAATAATTTTGATAGGTCAAGTAGGGTTTTAGACGCATGAAATGATGACAAATAAACCAAAAAATAGAATAATTAAATGGAACAAATAATTTTTTTTTTAGTTTTAGAATAGAGAAATAGTGGGATTCGAAAAATAGACTTCCTTTGTAGTAGGAATTTTCTAAAATTTAATTGTCAACTCATCTAAGAGAGCAACTAATTTTTAACATGCACTAATTTTTTATTGAACAACTTTATATATATATATATATATATATATATATATATATATATATATATATATATATATATATATATATATATATTTGTTCAATAAAAAATTAGTGCATGCTAATATATATATATATATATATATATATATATATACTAGGTGTATACAAAAACATAAGTAAATTTTTTTTTAAGAAATTACAAGTATTGGTTAAAAAACAAATAAAGAAGGTGGGGCCCTTGCATGGAATATTTAAAACTAATAAAAAATTAATTACTAAATACAAATCCCAAACTATATACTCACCTTATAATCTTCCTATATTAGGCATGGCACTAGAGGAGAATAGAGGAAAAGTATAGTGTTTGAGAAAGGCCACCAGAGGCCGTGCAACTTTTTAATTCTTCCTCAAATGTCAATACAATGCCAACAAACACTTCACAGAATAATTTTTAACCAAAATATGATATTTCAACTTGCTAGGCCATACAATGGCACCCCAAATGATAGATAAAAAATAAAAAATAGAATTTTGATCCTTGAAATGATCTTTAGATGCTTTGAAAGGTCAAAACTAAGCCATTCAGATCTTAAAACAATAGAAATTGGTAGTAGGAGTATTTTAAATAAATTTTATGAAGTTATTTAGGTACCTCAGCCATACTACCACACCAAAGTTAAATCTCTTGCTTGTAAAAAAATATTATTGCTTGACAAGGGCATGACTACTAAACAAAAAGTTATGAATATTTAAATATCCATTGGAAGCATTACTTGAGATTTTCTATTGTATATCTACCACATAGGAACATACATCTCCCACTATCATGTCTCAGGCTAAAAAAACATTTAAGTTGATAAATTGTTTATTATTTTTTAAATATTGTATATGAATTAGAAGTGAATTTCCTACTGATCAAATCCACTCAACTAGATCTTGTACCATGATAAATTTCATATAAACATATGAACATAGTAGACCTAGAGTAAATTGATAAATCAAAACACATAGGTCAATTATATACAACACAAAAATTAGGTGGGTAAGCCTTAAATGGAGGTATGAACCCCATAATGATTATTCAATGGTTAAACTACTCCCCAAATACATAAAATATTCTCAGTCTCACTTTTCCATAGAATGGCCTTCATAAAAACTTTTGTCAACAAAGATATTTGCAAATCATTAGGGTATCTGAATAATAGGGGTAAACCCTATTTATTGTAAAACTTTAAGGGATGTGAACATTGTAACCAATGAGTCCAACCATCCTGAGAAAATTTAAAACATTGATAATAAATTAAACAATATTGTTTTATTTTTACTGATATAGATAAGTAATGTATTATTATTTAATTACATGATATTTTTAACCCTTAATAATAAATAATAAATCATTATTATTTAATTACCTAAAATGTACTAAGGATATTTATAATTACATAGATTAGACATTAAATCTTCTAACATAGGTTAATTAGATGGAATGCCAAACTCCATGTCATTCTCTATGCTATATACACTTGACATCATACTTTGGGTTGTCACCGGTTTCATGCCTTAATTAATATATAGTGGTTGGCATTCCTAAGTGGCCTAGAGTTTCATAATGTACCTGAGTGGCCACAGAGCCAACATACAGAGTTACATATACCCAGTTAGATATCTCTTGCACTTTGTGTAGTTCATTTTTAGATGCATATACTACATTTAGATGGGTAATCATGGAGTCATAATCTAATTGAGTTATTAAGCCACACACATTAGAGGGTTAGACACACTTTCAATATAATCCAAATTATTTATAGGTCATGATCTACTAGGTAAGGGTGGGAAATGATAGAGTCAAAATGAGATTAAGTTCTTGAGCCACCCACACATGAGGATCAAGTAAGCTATCATCTCAATCCAAGCTATTAAATGATTTGAACACTATATACATGAACACATAAAGGTTTTCACTAGGTTCATACATTGGTTCACATACCTAATGAGGTGTATTTACTCCTTTCTTCTTTCCCTTCTCTTTACTTACTTTTACTTAGTCACTTTTTTATTTCATAGTCTTCTCCTTTTGTTATCTCTTATGTAAGGACTAATTTATGCATGTTTCATTATAGGTCATGCTTTGGATCATGTTTCACATATACAAACCTAGTTTCACATACTCAAAATCAACTTCAAAGGCTTCACTTCCTAAGTAATTCTAGGTATGCTTATTTTTTCTTTATACTAGTCATTTCACTTTGTTTCATTTATAACATAAAGGGGAAGCAAATGTAATCACCTAAAAGTGGTATTTGAGATTTAAGAGTGATAATGAGACAACCTATTCCTAAATTATCCCTAGACCTATCCTAAAGCCTTTTATCACACTTTTTCATCATTTATATAGACCAACGACATCCTTAGTTAGCTAAAACATAGTAGTCTTCTAATTGGACATTAACTCCACATTAAGGACATGTTGGATGAAAAATTTGTCAATAGGAAAAATTGGTTACTTTGAGTCAGCACCGTGGGAAATGAATCCTTACATTAGTCAACAATACAAGATGAATTCCCTCTGTTATTAGTAGGCAAAACTACCTTTATTAAAATGTAAAAATGGAAAAGTAGGGTAAAAGTATTCACAACTATTTACATTAAAAATGCTTTCTATTGGGGGTTTCATACTTTTAACCTAAAAGTACATAAAGGAGATAGAAAGGAAATTAATGGAAATAAGTGAAAAATGGAAAAAGGGAAGAATAGAGAAAGCAAAGGAATATGGGAGAATAGGGTTATTATAGTCTGTTAAACACATAAGCTACTATGATAACCCTAGGTAGCTAAATATAGAAACTTACTAGAATAGTGAAAGAAGGGGAAAAAATGTGTGCATGGAAATATCTCTCATTCAATGGGTGGTAAAGACATTATTATACCCTTAGGAATGCAAAACATATAATGAGACATTTTATAATATTAATAGTAGACCAAAGATAACCAACCCATATATACTAGTAAAAGATAATAAAAATATTACTTAAACCCCACTAAGATTTCACAATCATAGAAATAACACAAGAATATTCTAAAATAAATAGTTAGTGTGAAATTTCCATTATCTAACAATTTGGTAATGATTACAAAAATGAATTGAAATTATAGATATATAAATAGGTGAATCATATACAAAGATATAACTCATGAAGAAATTTCAAATACTAAGATTACAAAATATCTGTGTCAATCTTTATTGAGTTGATATCAAAGCTCATCTCTTAAGAAAAAATCTCTACATAGTTTCACTACTGAGAATTCCCTTTACAATGAGCCTTACACTATTTATAGTGTGGAGAGGTGGTTATTGTGCATAACCACCTTTTCTATGTTTCAAAAGATGTAAAAATGACTTTATAAAAAAGCACCACTTAAGTGGTGTAAAATTTTATTGGTGCAATTTCACCATGTGTAAGAGTGTAATTATAATTTAAAAATATGACATGGTGCAT
Organism: Torreya grandis; assembly: GCA_037957365.1. NCBI lineage: Eukaryota > Viridiplantae > Streptophyta > Pinopsida > Cupressales > Taxaceae > Torreya > Torreya grandis. The sequence goes on from JARHVA010006952.1 coordinate 51,937, forward strand.
ATAAATGACTTACATTTTTTATTTTTCAATTATAGAATTTACAACTAGAAATTTCAAAACAAGATTCAACATTTTTATGAAAATACCAAAAACGTTGGATACAGCCTTTTGGATTCACTTTTAGTGTGTGAAAATGTCCACCCAAATTGATCTTTGTTGTTTTTCATTTTTCTTGATTTTTATTACATGAATGAGACACTAATATCATCATCCATTTTCTATTACTTAAAGACTATATAACACCTATATGTTGGAGAACATATACATGGTATATAGAGGTGGTATCTCTTGAGTTTATCATAGTATTCACATGTATTTTCTCTATTTGACCAAATGTCTTAGCAAAACTGATTCAATTTTCTTATTCATTGGCCTATTTACATGATACAAACTAGGAGAATGCTCGTAATGATTGTAGATTCAGATTTACACTTGTCAATTACATTATATTCTTCAATGTTGTACTTGTTTTATGTCTCTCAACCTTATTGAATTCTACCTTCATGTATATACATTATCCATACATATGTCACATGTAGTTTTTGATCTATCCACTTCTACATAAACCTTTTGACCAAATGACTCAATTAAATTCCATGCCTAATCGCTTCTATTATGAATCCATAATTCCCTTGTGTAAATTCATTATAGTGCCTTTTCAACACCACTTGATGAATTTTAATTTCTCAATCAATTACCATTTTTAGTTTTGACTTCATTTTTGAGAAATCACTTTGTAGATATATCACAAACCCTCCTAGCAAACATAAATAAGCTAAAATTTGATTTCATAAATTAATGCCTTTTGATTTTAAAATCTCCTTTTCCCTCTTTAGATTTTTATCTTAGGCTGAAAGAAATAATAATACAATTAACCAATTTCATTTTTATTTCCTCTTTGGATGTTGTAAGGCATGTTGGCTAGGAAAAAAATTTTGAAAATGCATTATTGAAAATTTAAATCTTTATCTTCCACTTGGATTGGGTGGATTTTTCTCTTTGGAGTGTTTTGTAGATACAAGATAAAACAAAGTTGCTTGTTTTTTGTATTCAAATTTTCCTTTTCATTCCTCTTTCACTAAATTTACTTGTATGGCCTCTTTTTGGTTAAAAAATAAATGCTTATTTAGAAATTTCTATTTTTCATGGGTGCTATTACATGGTATTTTTCTGGATGAAGAATAAATTAAAATAGATTATTTTCCATTCACTTTCTTCCCTTATATAATATTTAATATATTTATTATGATGGATGATGGATAAAACACAATTGGAAATTCAATTTTTAATTTTTTAAAATTGTCAGAGCTGAGCATGTAGGTTGAAAAGATTTTAATTTGCAATGGCAATTTGCACCATTGAAAAATGCAATTGCAATGTATAAGTTTTCATTTACATGGCTCTTGGAAATATAATTTGCTTTTGCATGACTTGTGAAAAAATAATTTGGAATTACATGGAAAGGGGAAACTCAAAAATATTTTATAATTTACATGAAAACTGAAAAGTTTTTGCAAATTTGTTTTTGCAAATCACATGGAAGCTTAAACAGATTTTTCAAATTGCATGAAAACCAATTTTTTTCCCTGAATTGCAGGAAAGTTGAAAAAGTTTTAAAAATTACATTAAAGATGATTTTTTTTATAAATTACATGGGAATTGAATTTTTATTTAGAAATTTCAGAGAAGCTAAAAACGTTTTTGCAAATTGCATGAAAACTAAAAACTAAATTTTAAATTGCAGGAAAACCAAAAACAAATTTACAATTTTTATGAAAGGTTAATAAGATTTTGAAATTTACTCAAATTTTGAAAAATCAAATTTTGTTTACATAACTCATGAAAATATAAATGATTTTCTCAAATTATGGTGAATGCTAATGACTTTTTGCATGAGATACTCAAAAGAATTTTAATTAATCAAAATTTAATTAATTTATTAATTTTTTTAATTCTTCAAAATTTTGATGGTTTCAAGTTTAGTTCAAAAAAAATTATCCATTTAGAAAAAAATGAATTTACATTGATTTTTACCCATTTTAAAAAATTGTGACACTAGAGCCACGTAGTGTTAGTGTCCCCAAAATGGTGATAATGTCATTTAACCTAACATTATTGAAGATATATATTTTCAAAATTAAAACCCTCCTAAGGTCATTATAATCATCTTTTATTATCCACACAAGCTACAAAAAACTATAAATACATGACTTTTAGATGTCTATCCACCAAATGGAAATTAGATGTAAAATACATATTCAAACAGAAAACAAGTTGACCAAAATCAAGGTTATTAATCAATATTTTTCCTACTTTTGCATACTACCATTTAAAACTTCCATAATCTTAGATTTTCCATATTTTTAATCTCCATCACACTCAAGGCATTCAATACCACTATCATTCTAAAATCACTTGCACTTGTATCAACATTTGGGTGTGGAAAACTACATCAAGGCTGATATAACATAGGGATCTGGTTGATGACACTCAAACCTATTTGTATCTCAATTTTTAGTATTTAGATCTTTCACATTAGATGTTTTATAGATGAATCTCTATTTTCACACATTTATTACAATTTTAAAAATTCAAAGCAAATAAAAATTTGTAACAAATTAATGGTTATTTATAACATATTATTTCACTGATTTAGACCACTCAACCCTTTAATCAAACATAATATTTACATATCTAAACCCTAAAAGGTTAAAACACAACCATTAATTTCCTTATGTTTTTCATCCTTATAGGGTTTCAAAATTTATTTTCATTTCCTTATCATTTTGAAGTATTTTTTATCATTCATATGTCTCACTTTTCCTACAATAATATTAGTATTAGAATGTTTAAAATGGATAAAATGATCCTCATCATCCTCCTAACCCTATGGATGGTAATATATAATTATCTTATAATTAATTCCATGTTATAATTAATTTGAGGGGTAAGGTATCCCATCTTATAGTGTCAATATAAGGTAACTAACATACCCTTATTAAAACCCCTCTATCTCCCAAATCTCCTCCAGATAGTGCATGTATGCATATTCAATCTTAATTACCTAGTTTTTATTATTGTGAAACATTTAAGTATAAAATAATAACTATTTGAAGGATCATATAAAATTTTTATAAAAAATTTAGTTCAAATATCACATTAATGGAAAATGAGATTACATAAATGTAGAATCCAAAATATGCCAATGTTAATCATGCATTTCATCTTCATCTAGAAATGTTGTGAAAAATAATGTTTCATATCAAAATAAGAAGCTAAAATACAATTAATATAAAACAATTGATTCCAAAAATTATATAAAAGGATAATAAGAGTTGAATTGAAATTGTAAAGGAAATGCTTATAACAATATTTATCAACTTGCCCCTTCCACATCCTCTAAGGAAATCAAAAATAATATAGTTCATGTCATATAATGTATGGGCATCATACATTTCTTTTTGGATTTGAAGAATAAAATTTAAATTTAAGTTTATAATGGTGACTTATCATTGATATATCAAATAATCAATGAACTCACATTATGAGTGCATCTCCTGAATCCCAAGTGCAAAAGATCAAGCATGGGTGCAAAGGATATTTTAGAATTAAAAAAGTTTCAAATGAAAATCTTTGGGAAATAAAATATTAAAATGAAAAACATAGATAAATAAATGTTATGAAAATATCAATAAATCAAAGAATAAATTACATCTTTTCCTAGTGTTCAAGCAAAGATACACGACTCATCTCTAGCCCATAATGATATGTAAAGATTTCAAAATGATGAACATACTCAATATATACAAACTTTAAATAACTAAACTCAAATTTATGGTGAAATTTTTTCTCCATACACAGTTACTCAAAATGGTATATCATAGGTTTAAGAACAACCTAATAACATACTCCTTTCCTATGATAATTATGGTTATGTAGAACACAATTGGAATGACACAAATAATATGCATGATGAATATGGAATTATAATTGAGGGTTATGACACACATACTAAAATGACTTCATAAAGGCATATCCTTTATTAGATTATTGCTTTATACTAGCAATTTTACCTCATCTATAGCACCTTTATAATCAACCATATTATTATAGGAAAATTAGAACTATAAAAAAAATCAAATAATCAAGAAACTATAAAAAACTTTCAAATAAAAAAAATACATTAGTATTTATCATTTTACATGTCTACTATCTCTTTTATATGTCATTTACTTCATGTTAGTAGATAACATATCATTTATCTTATTTACATATATTTTATCATGGGTAATTTTATGGTGATACATGCATAAAATAGATCCATGCTACATACAACATAAAAAAAAATTGGAAGTTTCCTCTACCTACATGACACACTACCCTAGGAACATCTACTTATATTTATAATGATTGATGCAGGTTATATTTTTTATGATAATTATAAATTATCATGTTGATCTTATATAGTAACTTTTACACATGTATATACTCATACCCATATCCTACATAGTGTTCTAAATATGCTATGATACATGAGATTTTGCTAACACATATATGTAGTGACTAGTATGGTATGCTTATGTTATTTGGTTATATTTAACTTATTCATTTTATTTCATGGATTAAATAAGTGTACTTATTGTTTGATACCTTGTATAAATTATTAAACATTGTAACATGTTCCTTATTTGTTGGCTACAATTCCACTAAGTGTTATTTATTTAGTGTGCATACATTTGAACATGTCATCTTCCTTGAGTGTGTATAATTTGAACATGACCATTATTTTTAATCTCATTGGACCCATTTTTACATTAAATTAAATGATCTTGTGTGTGTAATTTTTTTATAATCTTGTGCTTATTCCTTCCACACATTTCCATTATCCATATAATGCATCTCAGGTTTTTCAATGTTTGTATACTATGAGCTTCATTGATACATATCCTTAGATATGATACCACTATATGCTTCATTACAACATGATTGATACATATATAACATGGTTATTTTATCCATTTTAGGGAAGGTGACTATCATTTTACATTCCCCTCACTTCAAAATTGGTGTGGGGGGGCATATAAGTGGGGGCATGCGATAAATACATGACTCCACATACATATATAATGTTTAAAAAATTTATTTAGTTTACGTGACTTAGATATACACTTACGTCAAAAACTTATGCACTTGGCACCAATTTTTACAAATTTGTGATATAGGTTTTTATATTTGTGATGAATATTATACATAGTTTACAAATCAAATGTTAAATTTTTGATAAATATTTAAGTTTGAGACACATTGAAGTTTTATATGCCATGAAAAAGTGCCAAATTACATTTACATATTTATATTATATAGATATTTATGCACCACTTTACCAACATGCACCGATTGAGATTCTATTTCTTTGTAGTAGTTGTTTCCCTTGAGTAGTGAAACTGAGCATAATCAACCTCAATATCCTTGTAAATAATACATTTTTTAAGTTGATACCAATATACCATTTAACCTAGGTGATATTGGATAGATGTGTTATATCATCTATACATTTGACTTATGTGATTGAGATTTAGTGATTTTGATGACCTTGGTAAAATTAACCCTTTGGAATATATTAGGGAAATGATCACCCTACAATTCTCATACTTACATATCAAAGGTAAAGATGTGAACATACCTCTAATGTTTCAACAAGGAATCATCATTACTAAAGGAAAAATACCAAGAGGAAACATGGTTGTATCAACATAAAGGTGTACTCCTTGATATCTTTTATTTTAAGTATTTAAATTATTAATTTATTATATTATATACATTAATTAAACTATAAAATTTTCTTGGTATAATTTAATACCAAAAAAAAAAAAAAAATCAAATAGGTCTTAAGTAAAATGAAGGTGTACACATTTATTTTATTTTAAACTAGTAATTTCATCTTTGTGCATTACTATATTAAGCCAGGGGGCTGGGGGGGTTAAGTGTATATTTTAAAATAAATTCTAAATGATATTATAGTCATTTACTCTTGAAAAATAATACTCATGGATCAACCATTCAGTTAAGGACCATTCCATTACTAAATGGCTTGTGATTACCATCTCATAATGCCTAAATGCTTATCTTATAGTCCAAACATAATATTTTTATTATATAGATCACATGTAGCCAATAATATTCATAAAAACATGATATATATCTTAAACTATCAGTTAAAATTATTCATAAAATTTCTATCCTCCAAGACACTACCATCTATGTTAGGATGCTATCATCGATGCTAGTATCCCAAATCTAATGCTAGTGTCTATACCCTATAAAATATCAAATTTAAAAATGTTTTTGACATATATTGGTCAACCTATAATATTATCTTAACTCTACCAAGATAAAATTTAAAAAGGTGTGGAATAAATACAAGTCAAATAAAATTGAATATCATTAAGAAATATCATGTATAAATCAAGCACCCATCTATCTTACACCAAATTAAAAACATGTTTCAAGCTTGAAAAATTAACCTTTTCTTCACTATTTCCAAATCAATCATAAGAGTATTATTTGTATGGGTCTTATTCATTCAAAGAGCAAACCATTAGTAATATTTATCAAGTTACAATATATATCATTAAATTTAGTCACATAAAAAATATTTCACAATTATTTTAAAATTATCCCATGTAAGGGGAAGAGATACATTGATCTATGGACCTCTTCTGAATATTGGCTATGTAGGCATCACTCACTTTTAAAGGGATCTTTGATGTTAGTTAAAATTAACTTGAGCCCACTAACTAATATTTTTCAAGGTGACATACCATAATCAAAGGACCTAGGGTTTTGAGCAATACACTGATATCCAAAAATTGTGTTCACATTTCAACATATAATATTCAAATCAATAATGAACCTTAATAGGCACATGTTGAATTTATCAAAAAGTAATTTTATTCGATACTAGATAAAAGTGTCAATTTTTGGGAATAAGTATTAATAATAGTGTCCCTATTTTGATGAAATAATCAAATATGGTAGAGAATCTATTTATGTAATTTGAAAAATGAAAACTAAACACCATCCTAACTATCTTTACACATGCATTTATCAGATCTTCCTCTACATCATTAAATAAGATAAGTTTTATTCCTTATTTATGTTAATAAATCAAATTAATTTTTAAAATTATATTTTATATATTTTTTAACACTTTTTTGATTTAAGGGATAAGAGGAATATGCTATTCAAATGTGAGATAAAATATTCCTAAAAGTGGGCCAATTAAAAAAATATATTTTATGATATTTTATTTCAATGATGAGTTACAAAAATACCAAATATAGGAAGTAAAATGCTAAACAATATTTTGTTTGAAAAATCATGAAAAATAAATAATAATTACTTTATGCAATTATATATAGATAGATCTAATATGTACCTATGTGGAAATAGTAATTTTATATTAAGGAACTAGTCATCAAATTCTAGAAATATCATGTTTGACTTCCTTGACACTTGTGTCACCTTGTGGACCCTTATGTCAATACTAATGCTTGAATATCAATGAGATTGTTATTTATGTAATGATAATTTCATTAATATATAAATAACTAGGTATTTCAAGCTTTGTGTGACATTTTTTCTGATCTATTTCCATCTCATGTGTAGGTTGTCAATCATAATTTTTTGCTCAAACCGTATCTCTCCACCTTAGGTTTGCTCACCTTGATAAAAATGAGTTAGTGAACTCATGGTGTCAAGATGACCTCAAATAATCCTAAATAAATGGGCACTACCTACATAGCCAATATTACAATAAGGGCCTTTTACTTATGTAGTTCCCCTTGTGTGTGGGATTATGTGTGAAAAAGGGTAAAATATAATAAATGACAATTCATGTAGTGATCTAGATTGTAACGTGAAAAATACATATCAAGATATGTATTTTTAGTGTTTAAGACCTATAGTATGATTGTTACTATGTTTTAAATGGAAAAGGGATGAATAGGTCAGGATAACTTCATTTTTAAAAAAAACTCATTGAGCTTGAATGTGTGTGTTGGAACACAACTAGATATTGAGAGGGGTTGAATCAATATATCAATTAAAAATAGTAATTTAAATACTTTTAAATTAGATTAAAAGATATATTCATATCAAATAAAATATGTAGATATCACACAAGCTCAAATACACATGGAGCTAAATTTATACATGAAAAACTATAACGTCAAAACCATGGTGAAAATAGATGTTAGAATCTATCGTTCTAATCCATCCTCATAGTTAAACCTCACTGGTTACACATTTAAGGGAACCAATCCTAAGGAGACACCAATCCAATTGTTTAAGAGCTTCAAATCTAAGGAAGCAGCCACTCAGCTTATATAATGGCACTAACCTATCAAATTCTTATATGGAGCTATAACTTCAATTTATAAAATAGATTCAAACGTGAATCCAAATATCTATTCTTTGTTATAGGTCTGATCTACAACTATTTATGCTCTACACATAATCCCTTTTTACCTTTCTTCTCTCTACTCTACTCGACCCCTCTAGTTCTATGTCTAGATATGTCTCTATTTGACACACTTCATCTCTTCCTCATGTTGTCCCTCTATGTCTCTATATTTTTTGTTTGAAAAAAATAAATAACTTTAACAAACTTTTCTATTGTCTTAGAAATCATATATATAAACATTTGATCTAGGATTTCATTTATCTTTTGTATTCACACTCAAATTTTAACACATCATATCACTTCTAGACTTTAGTTCATTATGATTTGAACTGTAAGTTTCTCGTGTCTTGATTTCATACATCACCACCATAATTTATAGTCTCATTACTATTTATAACATTTTCTAGACTTTAGTTTTGATGCACATGCTCATTAATATAGATTTTATCCATTAGATCAATCAATATCATTATCTATGTCATGATATATGTCTTACTTGCATGTTCCTGCATCTAATTATTAGACTAAACATAACTTTAAATATCGATCATTGATCTTGCATTTGGAACCATGATCTAATGGTCTATATTTAAATAACTTAACCTTAAAATGTGTCCATTTGATCACATTCTTATAGGCTAACAAAATCCATGTTGTCTTTGTATTCTTCTAAACTTTTTCTTTATCTAGACATTAAATGTCAAGCTCTTTATCACATCTTTCTAATTCCTAGGTCATTGGATCACTCTCACTCCATTGATCTTATTGAAATTAATCAATCTTTAACTTACAACTGTGTCAATAAAAATCAATCATTTCCTTCTATTTGAGTCCACTTGCTTTATTTAATCTCCTTCATATGATCATCTACTCACCATCAAATATTCTAACAAGCTTGATCTTTCTTTGTGTTAATCTTATGATCATTGGGTCTCTATGTGAGATCTATGAATGTGACACTTTTCACTAGCATATTTACTCAAAGGTCCTTCTGACAATTTAATTTCATTATGATTCATTGGATCTACTTTGTATGATTAAGCGCTAGCCATTAAATAAGATGGGACTAATATAAATTCTAAGACTTAGGAAATATTAAGTCCTTTGATAACTAATCAATCCAATAATTGCTAGGTCGAGGGGTTGGTTTCACAATGACAAAAAAGGCTTAAGTTATAACTTAAGCTATCAGATCCAAGCTATATCTAGTCACCATCAAAATAGAAAATCCTATTTTATGCCATGACTTAAACCCTTATGGTTTAATTGAGAAACCCTATTTTATCTGAGATCAAATATAATTATATTTTGAGCTCATTCCTTCTCATTTAAACCTGTAAACCATATATTTAATATGCTCTTGAAAAACCCATAATAGATCTTCTATTTATTTCCTTTGCAAATTTCCATAAATGATCTTTGTAAAAGCATGACAACTTTGCAAGGATTTGTGCAGATTTTAACTAGGTATGGATACCATTTAAATGTGACCAGAAGGTTAACTTTTCACCTACATAAATCTCATTACGCTTAGTTGCATGAACTATAATTTAGCACATATGATCCTATCACATATGGGATTCAATCCATATATTCATTTACTCTTGAAGCCTTCATACATGTAATATATGTTATTATAAAAATGACTATTCATCTATTTCTTGAAATCTATAAATTTGATTAAGTGTTGGAAAATAATGTCAAAAGGTCCTGGAGCCTAACTTTGATCAAACATATCTTTTATTGCGTTACATTGTGTGACCTAAAATTTAGCACATAGAAACTAGGCACAAAAATGAATAAACCCATATGATCATTTTATCTTTTGACCCTCATATGTGTAAATGATGACCTCATCAATATGCCTACTTGGTTGTGCTAAACACTTTTTCAAATTTGGCTTTGTTGAAACTTAGTGATTTTTGTCTGAGTAGCTAACATTACATGCCCATATCTTTAACTATGCTTCATCGTATGACTTGAAATCTGGTACATAACTACTAGGGACTAGTGTGATCATAACCATGTGAACAACTCCCCCATACTCATTCACGTGTTGTAATGGTGACATAATCAAAATAAATTATCATTTTTTCCTCTATAAACCCAAAATATCTAGATCAATATGAAGAACTAGATGAATTATATTCATCCACACAATCATTCTAATCATCTTTAACCTCTGATAAGATCCTTTTAATATCCTATACTCACCATATCTAGTATTGAACATCAATGACATGCTCATAATGTCATTGATATAAAATTAAATTCTCTGATCTTACAACATTCTACATCTTCTCTGACATTACTTGCATTGTCTTCTTATGAGTATGAATTGAAGTTGTTCAGACCATACTTGTTCCTCATTAGAAATTGGTACATTTTCCTAATTCTCAAATTTGAAAATTATTATGATTATTCTTTGACATTTTCACTTTTTCTCCAAATTTGTGCAGAGAGAATTTTGCTCTTCTTCTCCCATAGAGAGTATTTGCACTTTTATCCCCCTTTGACATCAATGGCAAAGGAACTCTTTATGACTATTTTTCCAAATGTTTCTCCCCCTTTATAAAATAAATGAGTATGTCTAATAATATGTAACCATCAACTCATTAGAACTTTTTGAAATTATGCATACCTAATTTACCTTTTCTCTAATCTTCCAAGGATGAACAAGGCTTCTTTGAAACTCCCCTTGGACCCATGACCTATCACTAGGATCTAGTGATGTTGTGTAGGAGCCACCACTCCTAGATTTTATCTTAGATATTTAAATTATTATTTATGAATGGGTTTAGTGACTATGTATGCAATTTGGTCCTTAGTTGGCACATATTCCATTATGGCTTCTTTATCTACAACCCTCTCTCTTAAGAAGTTATACTTGATTAATATGTACTTAGTTCTATAGTGCATCATTAGATTATTTTATCTATTAATATCACTTTAATTATCACAAAGAATAGAGATAGGTATCTTGTACTCTACCTTGATGTCCTTGAGTTTTTGCTTCATCCACAAGACTTTAGTGTAACATGATACTACTGCTACATATTATGCTTCTACTATTGAAAGAGTAACTAACTCTTGTTCTTTGCTCATCCATGAAACAAGTTTGTTTCCTAATAAAATGCACCACCACTAGTGATTATTCTATCATCCAAATTCCCTACCCAATCAACATTTTTATATGTTGGCAAAGTGAAATCTCCATTTGCAGGATACCATTATCCATAATCAATTGTGCTCTTGATGCATCTATAGATCCATTTCACTGCATTGACATGTGATTATTTGGGATTGGCCTAAAATCTTGCAACCATATACATTATTTGCATAATATTTGGTCTTGATGCAGTTAGGTATAACAAGTTACCTATCACTACTCTATAAATTATCTTATTTGCATCAAGGAACTCATCCTCATTTCTCAATTTAACACTAGTAATTATGGGAGTGCTAATTGGTTTGATATATTCCATTCCAAATTTCTTGATCATTTCCTTTACTTACTTGGTTTGGCATATAAATATCCCTTCATTATATTATGTTATTTATAGACCAAGGAAGAAATAAAGTTCTCCAATCATAGACATCTCAAACTCACTTTACATTTGTGTAGAAAATTATTTGCATATTATTTTATTATTACCACAAAATATGATTTCATATACATAAATAAAACAATCAACATATGCTCACATTTTGATTTTAAGTACAAATTATTGTTTGTACATTTTTTGTTGAAACATTATTATTTTAGGTACTAGTCCAATCTTGAATACCATGCTCTTGGTGCCTATTTTAGACCATACAGAGCTTTCTTTAGTCTACACACATAATCTAATTGTTTTGATAATTGAAAAGCTTCAAGTTTTTCTATGTAGACTTCCTCTACTAGGTTCCCATTTAAGAAACTTGATTTAACATCCATCTGATAGACTTTGAATTTATTGTAGATTAAGAATGCTTAAAACATTATTATATCTTCTTATCTAGTAACTGGAGTAAATGTTTACTCAAAATATATGCCTTCAACTTGTGCATATCCTTTGCACACTAATCTTGCTTTATTCCTTATAATAACTCCATCCTGAATGAGACTGTTTTTATAGACCTATTTTGTTTTGATCATATTCTTATTGAAGGTCTTGGGACTAATTTCCAAGTTTTTTTAATTTTTAATTTGGCTTAGTTCTTCTTCAATTACTTGTATCCAATTCTCATCCTTTTTAGCTACAACATAGCTCTTAAGCTCAATTTTAGACATTAAATCAAAACTTACTTGCTCCTTGTTCATTATAGCTCTTCCCCTTATCTAAACTCCTTCATTCTTATTGCCAATTATTTGCTCTTTAGGATTTTTTTTTTAAAAAAAAATCTTGGAGGTGCCTTTTCATTCATTTCTTTATCCTCTTCATTATATTTTTCTTCTTCAAGATATAATTTCTCAACATTGTTTTCCTTATGACGTTCAGCATGTTTCACTCCTTCAACCTTGACATTGATGCTCTCTACAATCTTGTGTAGCCTTTTATTATAACATACATAGGATTTGCTTTTAGTGGAATAACCAAGAAATATTCCTTCATCAAATCTTGATTCAAAGCTTTCAAATTTGTCATATTTCTTCTGATGTAGCATTTGCTTCCAAACACTCAGAAGTATTTAACAGAGGTAGGATTTCTATACCATAGCTCATAGGGAATTTTGTCACTATTTACCCTCAAGTAAACTCTATCCAAGATGTATATTGATGTTTGGACTACTTCTCTCCAGTATCAATTAGGTAACTTGGCCTCTTTTAGCATTTTTCTGACCATCTCCTTGACTATCCTATTTTTTCTCTCAACTTCTCCATTCTTTTATGGACTCCTTATTGCAAAGTAATGACTTTTGATCCCATGCTTCTCAACATACTCTATGAACTCATTTGAGGTGAATTCTCCACCTTTATAAGATCTCAAGAATTTTATCTTTCATCCAATCTCGTTATCCACCATGGATATAAATATCTTCAATCTCTCAAATGCTTATGACTTGTCCTTCAAAAAGGTTACCCATGTCATTCTTGAGTAATCATCTACAAACAACATGAAGTATCCCTCTCTTTTAGATCCTCTTATATTAGTAGGGCCACAAAGATTAGTATGAACTAATTATAGAGGCTTTGTAGTTGCATACTCCCTTGTTTGAAGCTTGACCCTTATTTGCTTGCCTAGTTGACATTCCTTACTAAAAATATTTGTAGGTTTGGTTATATTAGGCATGTGTCTTACACACTTGTTTGATCTCACTTTGACTAGGTTATCAATGTTGACATGACCCATTTTTCTATGCCATAACCAAATCTTATCAAACTTTCCTATTAGGCATCTATTTCCATTCCCTTCAACAAAATTATATATATCACTTTCAGTCCCTTTTCCTTCTTCAACTATTCTTCTTGATCTCTTTAACTTGCAACATTCTACATCAATTGTGACCTTATATCCATTGTCATACATTTTGATGACACTAAGTAGATTATGCTTCAATCCTTATACATAAAAGACATCATGTGTAGGCAATTTACCATCTATGTTCAAGGTTCTTTTACCTTTGATATTTACTGTTATGTTATCTCCCAAACTAACAAATCCTTTCTTATATTTGATTAATTTTATGAACTTGCTCTCGTCATCAGTCATATGCTTTGAGAAACCAATGTCTATCACCCACAAATTTTGCTCCTTGGCATGGAATGTAGTTTGAGAAATCATGGATTGATTTTTAAATCTCCACATATCTTTAGGTTTCTTATATGGCTTATTTTAAAAACTCATTACCCTTTCTTCACATTGGGAGGCATACCTTTATTTATATTATGTACTTTGGATCTTACAAAGCTAGTTCTACAATGTTTGGCTATGTGACCACATTTATTGCAATTATAGTACATTAATTTTTTATCTAACAAAGGAGAAAATGAGTTTATACTTATAAAATTTGTTCTCCTTATAGGTATAACTCTAAAATTACTATCCTTATGACCAAAATGATTACATCTATAATAATAACCATAGAAAGATGATGAATACCTTGTCATATCATTTTTTGGTGCAACATGAGGATCTTTTCTAAACTTTGGCTTCTTCAAGTCTTTCACTGGTGTATCCATCAACATTAGCTACTTTTGTATTGTTCTCTTCAAGCTTATTTTTAGGTTAATTTTTCTTCACATTAGCTATGTTTGAGTCTATCTTTGTGTCTTTGCAATATTTTTCTTTCTTTGCTCTTGATTCTCCTTTTGATTTGAAATTTTCATATAGATTAGTGAATGTACTAGTAGTGGAACTCTTTCCATTTTCATAATCAAGACCTGATCTTTCTTTTGAGGGATTTTAAGAGTTGATCAATTCATTAATAATGTCTAATCCTCTTATCAACTTTAGATTTTTTTCTATTTGACCTTTGGCCATTTCAATTTCTTTTCTCGAAGACACTATCTCTAATTCAAACTTCATGCACTCATCATATTTATATTTTAGTTCAAGTTTGACTGCATCTTCTATTCTTTTAGCCTCTTCAACTTATGTCTATAGGCTTACCACCATTTGATCATATTTATCAAGACTCTTGGACATCTTCTCAATTTCCATTTATCCAAGCTTCTTATATTTTGAGCTATCTTTTCTTAGCTTGTCAATTTCCTCTAGAGAAAAGATGATTTCACATTATAGATCCACTTTCCCTTCCTCTTCTTCATTAGATTCTTCAACTTCTTCTTGATCTAGATCTATAGAAGTTGATCTTAATGCCATATATAAGGATTCATTTCTCTCAGGCACAAGGGCACAATCATGATCATTATTAGAACTATAATTTTTATCCATTGAATTATTGTCTTCTCTTGTCTATAAACCTTTGTTGTTTTTGAAGAAGTTCTTCTTGGGATAGCAAGGTTTCACTTTTTTGCTACTCTCTACTTGCTAAGAGTTATCCTTTTTATTTTAATGGCATTTAGTAGTAAAATGTCCTACTTTACCACATTTAAATCATTTGAAGGGTAACTTACCTCTATACTTTATATATCCTCTCTTTAGTTTTCTAAATTTTTTAGCTTTTTCTTTATCAGTCTCTTCAGATCCATATGTATATGATTATACTTTTGCTTGCTTGTCTACTTTGAATGTAGCTTCTCTCTTTAAAAAATTTACTTCTCCTATTCTCATCCCATAGGCATTGAATGTTCCATGCAAATCATTAGAAATGAGCTTATCTATATCTCTTTCTTCCTCTATTGTAGAGATTTTAGAATCATATCTTGATGGAAAATATCTCAAGACCATTTTGATAATGATTGATTCTTTCATTTCTTCTCCAAAGCCTCTAATTGTATGGAATATTTCATCTACCTTGAGGAGGTATTATACAATCTTCTCTTCTTCATTCATTTTAAAGATTTCAAAATTGCCTTTGTAAGTTTGTAGCTTGGCATGTTTGACCTTGTCATCTCCTTCATATATGATCTTCAGTTTGTTCTAGATATCTTGAGCATTTTGACAATGCATAACTTTGACAAACTTTATATTAGTTAACAGAAATAGAATATCATTTTTAGGCTTGAAATTTATCTCATGTGATCTCTTCACAACTGATCAGTAAGAGTTGTATTAGTGGATATATATCCATTTACCATAGACATCCATACATCAAAACCTAATGAATTTATATAAGATTCCATTCTTAGGCTCTAGAATGCATAAATTGATCCATTAAAGAGAGGTGATTTGTTTTATTAAGATAATTCTTGACTATCCATTGTGTTTACTATTCTAAGATCTACATGAGCTGATTACACTTCTTTCAAGGAGCCAAGGCTCTAATACCAATTATTGGAACACAACTAGATACTAAGAGGGGGGTGAATCAATATATCAATTAAAATTAGTCCTTCAAATTATTTTAAAGTATATATATATATGTGTGTGTGTGTGTGTGTGTGTGTGTATATATGTGTGTGTGTATATATACATATATATGTATATATATGTATATATACATATATATGTATATATACATATATATGTATATATATGTATATATATATATATATATATATATATATCACATAAACTCAAATACACATGGCACCAAATTTATATATGGAAATCCTAAAAGAAAAACCATAATGATAATAACTACTAGAATCTACTATTCTAATGTAGCTTCATAATAAAAACCTCACTAGTTACACATTTAAGGGCACCATCCCTAAGGAGACACCAATCTCATTGTTTAAGAGCTTCAACTCTAAGGAAGCACCCACTCAACTTATCTAATGGCAAAAACTTATCAGATTATTCAATGGAGCTACAACTTCAATTTACAAAATACATTCCTACATGAATATAAATCTCTATTCTTTGTTATAGGTATGATCTACAACCATTCATGCTCTACACATAATCTCTTTGTGACTTTATTCTCTTTACTCTTCTCTACCCCTCTGGTTTTATGTCTAGATATGTCTCTATTTGACACACTTCTTCTCTTTCTCACTTTGCTCCTTTCTGTCTCTATATTTTTTTTTGACATAATTCAACATCTTTATTAACCTTTTCCTTCATCTTAGATATCATATTTATAAAAAATTGATCTAGGGTTTCATTTCTTCTATGTATTCACACTTGGACTTTAACACATCATGTCAATTCTAAACTTTATTTCATTACGAATCAAGTTTTAAGTTTCCCACATCTCAATTTCATTCATCACCACCATAATTTATTGTTTGAATAATATATATAGCATTTTTTGGACTCTAGTTTTAATGCACATGTTCATTAATATATATTTAATCAGTTAGATCAATCAATCTCATTGTATATGTCATGATATAGGGCTTAATTTCATGTTCCTTCATGTTCCTATGTTTGACCATTAGACTAAACATAACTTTAATTATCAATCATTGATATTACATTTGGCTTAATGATCTGATGGTATATATTTAAATAAATCAACTTTAAAATACATCTATTTAATCACATTCTGATAGGATCACAACATCTATCCTATCTTTATACACATTTGAACTTTAGCTTTGTCTAGACATTAAATTTCAAGCTCTTTATCCCATCTCACTACTTCTTAGGTCTTTGGATCACTTTCACTCCATCGATGTTCTTGAACATACTTAATCATTAACTCACCACTGTGTTGATAAACATCAATCACTTTATTCCATTTGAGTCTAATCACTCTATTGGATCTCCTCGATATGATCATCCACTCACCATAATATCTTATAAAAAGATCTATATTTATATTTTTTAATCTCAAACTTTATGTTTGCTAAGGTTATAGTCATTGGGTCTTTGTTTGACAATCTCTATAAATGTGACACTTGTAAATAGAATATTTACTCAGAGGTCCTTTAGATAATTTGACTTCATTTTGATTCATTGTATCTACTTTATATTATTAAGTGATACTCATTGATCAATATAGGATAAATATAAAGTATAAGACTTAGGAAATATTAATTCCTTTGATCACTACTCAAGCTAGTAATTATTAGGTCAATGGGCCAGTTTCACAATGACAAAAAAAGATTAAGTTATAAATTAATCTACCAGGTCAAAGATATATCCAGTCACCATCAAAATATAATATCCTATCTGATTCCATGAATTAAACCCTTAGGATTTAATTTAGAAACCCTATTTTGTCTGAAAGCAAAGATAATTCTATTCTGAGTTCATTCCTTTTCATTTAAACCTATAGACCATATATTCAAGATGCTCTTGAAAAACCCAAAATACATCTTCTATTTTTTCCCTTTGTGAATGTCCATAAATTATCTTTGTAAAAGAATTACAACTTTTCAAAACTTTGTGTAGATTTTGACTAAGTATGGAGACCATTTCAATGTGCCTAGAAGGCTAACTTTATACCTGCATAACTCTCATTGTGCTTAGTTGTATGACTTATAATTTAGTGAATATGATTTAATTACATAGGGTATTCGATCCATATATCCATTTTCTCCTAAATCCTTAATATGTTCAAGATGTGACATCATAAAAATTCCTATTCATCTATTTCTTGAAATTTGTAATTTTGACTATGTTGGAAAACATTGTCAAAATATCTTGGAACCCAATTTTGATCAAGAATAACTTTTTTTATGCTACATTGTGTGACTTAGGACTCAATGCATATAAATTAGGCACAAAAAAGAAAAAACCCATATAACATTTTGTCCTCAAACCTCCATATGTGCAAACACTAACCATATCCATATGCTTACTTGGATTTGATGAACTCTTTTACAAATTTGGTTGTGTTAGAACTTAGTGATTTTTTTCTAAGTAGCCAAACTTGCATTTCCATATCTTCAATTTCACTTCATCACATGACTCTGAATCTATCACATAACTACTAGGGACTAGTTTGATCACAATCATATGACTATCTCCCCTACACTCAATCACACATGGCAATGGTCATGTTAGTAAAATGCCTTCTCATCTTTTCTTCTATAGAGCTAAAATGTCTAGATGATCAATATGAAGAACCAAATGAACTATATTCATGCACACAAGCATTTCAATCATCATTGACCTCTGATAGGATCCTTTGCATATCCTCTAAGCACCATATTCATTCTTGAACATTGATGACATGTTCATAGTGTCCCTTTTGACATCAATGATAATTATATTTCCAATTGTGTGATTACTTGGTAGTTTATAGATATAAAAATGAATTGGATTACATTGTATTTATACTAGTTAGTTTTAGGTAACCCTCATTTAAGGGTTAATGACATTCATATGACAACTTATACACTTTAAAATACTTTAAAATTTGAGTGTTTTTAAGGTAAGGACACTTGTAATAGAACAAGGACAATATCATTCATGCTATGATTGTAAGTTAAACATAAATGTCTATGATGAAGTAAATTTGTTAGGGTTATGTTATTGACTATAAATTATATACATCAGATTTTAGGCATTTTGTGGTTATAAGTGATATTTATAATAATTAGGGTTGGACTAAGAAGTAAGTAATGATACCTAGTTAGGTGATGAGTGTCAGTATTTTGGCTATGAAGAATTTAAAAATGAATAATAGATCATTGAGATATATTTTTCAAGTGTACATAGATAGTTTAACACATAAATATAGATTTAAGCATCTAAATTTGAATCCCCCTAGTTTAATCTAGTAATACATAAAAATGAAATTACTAGATTAAAGAAAGTATAGCACATTGTGTACAATAGACCTTGTATTTTCTTGTGCCCAATTAAATTTTTTGTATTCAAATGAACAAAAATCAAGAAAATATTACATGTGTAATTAGTGTATGTAATCTATAAATTTAATAATTTGAAAATATTTTAAAGGAAGAGAGCAAGGAAAGAGTATTCCTCTATGTCAATTCAATCATGTTTCCCCTTGGTATTTTGTCTTGGTAAATATTCTTCTTAGCTAAATTATTAGAAATAGGTTCAAAACTAAACCTTCAATATGTAACATGGGAATAAGAGGGTGATCAAACACCCAATTTGGTATAAGAATGAATTGCCCCAAGTCCATCGAGAAAAATAAATATTAATTGCATAGCTCTAATATAATTAATCTATCCAATTTTGCTAATCTCTCCAGAGTCAAATGGTATAAACATATCAACATAATATAATATAATCATGGTTCCAATTCCATCAATAGTGGAAAATATTGATCACACATAAAAAAATAGCCAACTACTAAAATAGATAAAATCCCAAACTATGCATCTTAGTAAGGTCTATGCATAAACGTATGTATAATTTGAAATATTATTTTTAATTTATTGCATGTACACCCAAAATATACCTCAAACTATATTATATGTAAAAATGTAACGTATGTTTTATAACATGTGTATAATATGTATCACATATATGAAATATATATATACAATATATGTGCACAATACATAGAATTATGTCCCAAATGTACATATAAATAATGTAAATTATATAAACTAAACCAAACTATGCTTATTATATTATCTATATTCATGTTGATTCATGTATTGTACATCATTCCCCCACTGGTATGTTTCCCTTTTAAGGTGAGGGGATTATAAAATTTACAATCACCTTATTTCAAAAGGATAAGACAACTATGTTATATCTATGTGAATCATGTAGTAAATAAGAATAGAGTCAAATTGTTTTTCCTAACACACACCCCATTAAAAAAAATCAAATAGGGACCCACTACTAATTGAAAATCCTCATTTGAGGTATTATGAAGCTTAGAAGTTTACACATTAATTCTAAAAGGCATAACCCTAAGTTTATTTATAAATTTTAAATCATATTCTATGGTTATGACATGAATAATCAAAGCTATGAATAAATCCAAATTACATGATTTACCTTTTTTTTTACTTTAACTCAAGGCTCATGTACAAACCATATTTTGGATTTAAAAGTGAATCAAGATAACATTTTTTACTCTATTTTATTTTTTACCTATGTTGTGTCTTGAATAAACTATTTATTGATTAAGTGTTTCCTAGGACATTCTTGGACTCATGTAATTTAGAAATGTTTCATCATTACAATTAACTAGAATCTAGGTGAAGAGCACAAATCAATTGATCTAGTGGATCACTAAGATCTTCATAGATGTCACCATCCCATTGAATTAGAAGATTTAAAATATTTTAGTTTTATGAAACCTAAATATCTATCATAAAAATGAGATCCATCCATGTGTCATCATTCATCTAACCTAGAGGTGATGTTAATAGAGTTCCTTGTACTATCATTCTAACTAAGAAGAGCAATGAGAGTTGTCTATGTGTCATTATCCTACTAAGTTAGAGGTGGTGTCATAAGATTTCCTTATACTATCATTCTATGTAAATGTAGTGAGAGTCATCCATGTGTAATCATCCTACTAACCTAGATGTGACTCACTTCATGATATTGACTTTTACATTCCTATTAAGTGGATCACTAGGATCCTAAAACATGTTTATATCTTGCTAACCCATGGATAAGAGATTAGGATACATCCAAATGGAGATTAATGGAAAGTAAAGGAGTGATACACAAACATGTGTACCTAAACCACATGAGTAAAAAACAAAGGCATGAATTCCAAGCCCAAATGTGAAAAATTGGGACATGTATCATATCATACTAATAAGGCACCTAATAACAAGTGAAATAAGACACAACAATGAATTATGTATAAATTGACATTTCAAAAGTGAAATTAAAATAATTAAAGAAGGTAAGGAATGGATTAAAATTCATTACTATAATTATTACACATGAATTCATGACTAATACATTCAATTCTCAAGATAATGAATCTAAAATAATATAATTTGAGTTTTGTACACATTTTGATCGCACTACCTCCTAACTACCAAGATCAAATTGTGAATTTGAACCTCTAAAATGATCAAGAGATTTAAAATTATTCATATAATATCCATAATCATAACTAAGTTTCCATATTTCACTACTCATCCTTATGCATATTGGATTGTTGGGCCAAATGAGTATACATACACAAATTTTGATTTAACAACTTTTGGACATGATTTAAAACATTATTGAGCCATACACAATGAGGTTTATATTTTGGATACATATAAAGCATAAGACTAGATTTTTATTTTCACTCAAAGATATAAGAATGATCTTCTAGAAAAAAAAAATCAATTGGCCTTCACAATGCTAAACTAAGATAGAGGTAATTCCCTACATTGACCTATTATTTTATTTATCTATAAATGGAAAAATATATATAATAAAATTACATCCACAATTTAATAATACTCCTATGGCATACATAAGTGGAAATGTATTTGAAAGGTACTATATGCTCCCTCTTTTAGAGATGACCTATAGGAAGGGCATGGTCAATTCCTGGCCCACTAAAAATGACATCCATAGAAAATTGAAATAATGGGATGGCAACCCAAGTAGCTTTGTGATTGAAGGCCCTACTTCTATTGTATGTATTCCCAAGAATTTATTATTTCAATGAGGTATGGGTCTCATTGTTATATATCGACATGAATTTAAACATAATTGTTTCCCTAGGGGAGATAACCAGCTCCAATCTAACTAAATGAATTACCAATCTAGGGAGCTTACCAAATTGTAAATTCTATATGGTGTTGTATTAAATGGATATTATAATTACGAAAATATATTTTACGTATGAGGAACTATAGAAACCATCTACATAGTATTTACATAATAGGATTTTTAATGAATTCAACATCTTCCATATTCATAGGTTTAGGAAACAAATACAAAGGTTGATAGAGACCTTATATCATATGGTGTACCAGGCTATATATGGGAATAACATGCATATATAATCAAACCCAATAAACAAAATTATTCAAAAAAATGGTGATAATTGGTTTTATTTGAGTACACAATAATCAATATAGAGGGCACTAGGGCACACCCCCTTTATTTACCATAGACTGTTATTTAAAAATTGGATGAGCATGAAATTATTGCTCAATTGGTTGATAGTGTTGATTTCAAGTTGTAGAGAGATAAGTAAGAAATTTTTCACCCAACCCCTCTTAACATTGGTTGAATATAGTTACAATATTTAGACATGGGAACCCTATGAAGATCAGAATGCATTATAGATTGAAATGGGCAATGTTTAGACATTGAAGCAATAGGAATAATGTTAGGGGACATATAAATAGATATGAGAAGAAAGTAAGAATTAATTATGATAACCAATCTTATAGTCATGATACTATATTTATGAATGTTAAAGATGACACTGAAGTGGGTACAAGATTGAACAAAGTATACATGTCACTAATTTTATACCAATATATCTAGTATGATCCTACTATTAATTAGGATATGCCAAGAGGATCAAAAAATAACAATGGGTTTATATACCTATTCATGGTCTTCCTTCTCACATAAAAATAGATATGCAAGAAAAATGTAGCCCATTTGGAGAAGCATAAGTTTAACATAGACTTGATAATACCTATATATCCATTAAACATTCAATTTATACTCCTCTATAGCATACAAGTATCACAAAAAATACATTTACATGCCCTAGTGGAGTAACTGGGTTATTACACATGTTACCTTTGCCTCCACTAACCATAACATAGACAATAAGTCTTCTTAATTTCCTTTCTTGAGTTTCTATTATTCCTCCTCTTGGGTCACCACTTATTATAACATGAAAACCATTTCTAATACCACAATCTCATAGTTTACCATATTCACCTCCCATAATTCCCTTGGTGGTCACTGATATTCCCAGTACACTACCAATTACTACCAATAGAATCCCTTCATCTCCCACTCTAATTTATATAAGGCTATCTTCCATTGATGTTAATAATATAATTAATTATATGATAAATCCCAAGAATCTTCCAATATAACACCAAAATCTGGATGTAGAGGATAAACCTACAAAATTCCCAAGGGAATAATGAGATAAAAGAATGGGTCAATGAATATTATAACATGTTGAAATATATTATAGTGAATAAGAGTATAGAAGGTGGGAAACTAAATAATAATGATTTTATAGAATTAACATATAATTAATATAATCATTTAAGGAAATGATTGAGGAAGATGAAGAAGATGAACGGATAAAAAAATAAGAACCCCACTCTAGAGGGATTGAGATTATAACTAGATCTAAAGAAGTTGATAATCAAAGGGTTAGTTCAACAACAAATAATTTATTGTCAAAGAAAAGAGATATTCAAGGTGATTCAAAGTCAAAAATTTCAAGCCTTAGAATAGGGGACATCATCAACCACACCCTCGTACTCTCCATCTAAAGGTACCATAATGACAATGATAGTAATAATCACCCCTTTTATCTCCTCCTCAAGTGTAAGTAAATAAATTATTAATTATTTGATAACTTATTCAATTTATAATCCTGTAATTTATATAGCATGAACTATCAATTATTTGTATTATTTAAGCCCAAAAAATAAGCCCCAAGTAGTGGTAATGCCATTTTTTTCAACTTTGGGATTTTATTCCACCTATCCAACCTAATTTGAGTCCTCTTACTATGGATATTAGTATTAGGGTTGCTCACACATCTATCATGAGAATTATCTAAATTATTACAAGAAAATTTAGCTAAATACATGCATTATTTACCAAAAAACACTAAAAATAATCCTCCTTCCTTTTTCCCTTAGATGTGAGACTACTGAATAGCATACAAACGCTTTTAAACTACTTTGGTAATATTGAATGTAGTCCATGAGGACATGAAATGTAGACACTCTCACTTTACATTACAATATGTTGTCTATGACTAGTATTTTAATGTCCTAGAAGGTTCAATTACATCTTGGGATGAATTTCAAAACATTTTTTTGGCATAGTTTGGATAAGTCACCAACACAAGTATTGTATACCAACACTTTTAAATCATGAGAAGGAAATTTAATTAACCAATTTAAGCCATGAATTATAGATTCCAAAACATGTAAAATATACTTGAAAATATTTATAAACCTACTAAGGTAATCACCTTTGTAATGTAAAAGAATGGTCAAGACCCCATGAATATTGTATTTCTCTAGAGAACACTTAATGTTGATATGCTACCTTTGCCTTATGTTGAATATATCAAATTTGATAAAAAATTGAACCCTCAATCATAATAATTATCTATACTAAATTTTGGTTTTACTA
Organism: Torreya grandis; assembly: GCA_037957365.1. Lineage (NCBI taxonomy): Eukaryota > Viridiplantae > Streptophyta > Pinopsida > Cupressales > Taxaceae > Torreya > Torreya grandis. Next base: position 77,146 of record JARHVA010006952.1, read on the forward strand.
TTATATCCTTCATCCCAATTCCAAATGTAAATCAAAACACTTTGGCCCAAAACTAGAACTAGATTTACACCCAATTGTCTTTAACCCATGTTCCACCTAGCTAGCACCTTATCTTCTTTAACAATTGTATGTATACATATACATATAAAAACTAGATTCAATCCATTATATTATTTAATAATAACAATATACATTATACTACTTATAACTCCACAAGAACAAATATGGAAACTATTCAACAAATGGTGCATAAATTTAAGAATGAGTTTATGAACATGCAAAAGAACATGTGGAGCACTAGTCTATAAATAAATTCCATAAGTACAATATTCATTTAAATATACTTATAAATAATTTAGAGTTGTAACCACATAGCATATTTTTAGAGATAAATATCATGGAGATATCCATTCCTGATTGGTGCCAGCTTCATAATACAACACAACATGGTGAGCTAGACTACATAGAGTTATACACTACCTTTGATATCTTTAATAAATAAATAGACATTTAGGAAGTTTTCTAAAATGAAATATAACCATCTTAATTTATTACTCTATAAAATCCCAATACAATAATGTTATTTTATACCTATGACTTCTCACTCCTAGTGAATGTTGAGAATGAACTAGAGGATAATACTAATGAGATCCATGCTTTCTAGTACTTTCATAGAATCAATTAAAATTTAATAAATAAGTAGCATGTTACTAATTCAACACCCCTAAAAAAAAATTCTACAACTTCTCCAAATTTGAAGGCCAATAATAATACGCCACTCCAAAAGGGAATAATTAGTTATAGAGTACAAATCCATAAAGTAAACGAGGGTATAATATTGTAGATGACATGAATAATATCAAGGCTACTTCAATTATTCATGAGTTAGCCAAGATAATTCAATAGAGAGTTGATAATTAAAGCTTTTATTGGGAGATCATCTTTTGAAAAATAAAAAGACACACATACAAACATGTTTATTTATAAGGACAATCCCAAGGTAACACAATTTTTGTTAACCATTAGAATGTTTATAAATAGTGTGCATAATTTTTTGGTTGAATTAGGTGCCTCAATCAATGTGATGACTATAATTATATGCAAGAAACTATTTATAACCCCAAATAAATAAAAAAGAGTGGTATTGTAGTTGGAAAAGTCTTTTGTCTAAAGAGAGCTTGAAAATGTACACATATAGCTTGTATTTGAGCCAAATATACAATAATACTTACTACTGAGTTGTGATTGGTCAATGACATTGAATGGGTACATGGCTATGGATTTCTCACACATGTGTCTTCCTTCAAAGGAAATAAACAAATAGATTTAAGTAAATATATAATTGAATATGAAGTACCTAATCACATAGTATAATGTTAATCATGAAAAGTTTGACTTTTTACCCTCACATGTAAATGAGTACACTTTCACTACTAAGAAAGAACCTCATGAAAAATAATTTGAAGGTCCTTAGTTATGGAATCTATTTTCATGGATCTAGATCTAAGAAGGATTAAGGTGTTGGTATATCCTTGATTCATCAAGATAGTAAGAAATATCTATCTGCCTATACAATGTAATTCCCTTAAATAGTATAGATGAGTATGAATCTCTAATCATTGGATTATAGTTCACATTAAATCATAATTTTGATTAGTTATAGATATTCAATGACTTAGAACTAGTTTTTAACTATAGATCAAAAAGAAATATCAATGAAAACTCACTTAATTGAAGAAGAAAAAACACCAAACCTGGGACCTAATCAAATCCTTTAAAGCCTTAATTATTAGATCCATCGCAAGGTAAATACATAAGATAATAGATTCATTAGTAGCTTTAGCTACCAATATATCACTCATCCAAGAATCCAAAATGAATATATTATTTGTGGAGTTATTTCCTTATCTCTCTATCCTAAAGAATGTAGATAATTTTTAGGTATTTAAGTATGACCAAAAAATTGTATAATTTATGAATAGACCTTGAGACTTTGAATCCTATATAATAGATGAAAATAATATTTAAACCATGTACATAGAGGATCTTAGAGAAGATGGTGTCTTGTTGATAAATTATAACCACATCCCTCTGGGGATGGTCTCCATAGAGTGAGATTTTGATGTATATCCATCATCTCAAAATAAGTATCTTAAAGTGACTGAATCTAATTTTATCAAGGATAATTTGGGCATTAAGCAACACTCCCAGTATGTGAACAATGGCCTTAGTTACACTAAACATGTGAATCAAAATTTTAAGAGTCTAGTAATCAAGTATAAAGACATGATCACTTGGACATATTAATATATAAATATATTGAACTCAAGGCTAATTATACATACCATCTAACTGAAGCCAAAAATAAGCCCTTCAAGTAGAGGCAAAGACCAATAAATCCAACTATATAAAATATTATGCAAATAAAAGTACAAAGAGCTATTGGATTCCAAGATTTTCTTTCAAATAAGGAATTCCACCTAGGTAGCCAACTTGGTTCCAATCAAGAATAAAAATGGGTAATTCAAGCTCTATGTCAACTTTATAAATTTGCACCGAGCACCAAAAAAGGAAAATTGTCATTTTCCCTCTTTGGATGAGGTGATTCAAATGGTTAGTGTATATAAGATGATTTATTTATTTAATGGATTCTAAATATATAATAAAGTGTTACTATAAGAACAAAACGTAATGAAAACTAACTTCAACACCAAGTGGGGAACTTTTCAAAACAAAAGGATTCCTTTTGGCCTAATAAATGAAGGAGTAACCTTTCACTGAGATATGGACTTTTCCTTTTAGGTTCCCATTGAAAAATCCATCATAATTTATATGGATGATATAATAGTGTTTTCAAAAGATAAATCTATCCATAATAACAATCTACAAAGAGTAGTTGATAGGTATAGAGGATATGAAGTATCAATCAATACAAATAAGATCATATTTGGAGTTATTGAATGGAAACTATTAGGTTATGTCATCACTAAGTATGGGATCTCCACTAACCTAAAATGAATACAGGCCATTTCCAAGCTAACACCTCCTAATAGTAAGAAATAGTTGAATCATTTCTTTAGTAAGATAAACTTTGTAGAGCAATTTATTTTTAAATTTGTAGATATTGTCAATCTATTGAATGACATGTTAAATAAATATTCCAAAATAAAATTGACAACAAAATCCAATAAAGCTTTCCAAGACATTAAAACTTCCAATGCTGAAGATTTAGTTCTAGTCAGCCCATATTTCACTAAGGATTTATAACTTTATGCATTTACCTCAGAGCAAACAATAGTATTTGTACTCACATAAAATATAAATGACAATGAAAATTTTATTGCCTTTACGAGTACCAACTTGAAGGATGCAAAGTTAAAATACTCAATGATAGATAATAAAATATGTGCACTAATCAAACCTATCAATAAGTTTAAACATTATATTCTTAGTAATAAGACATATGCCATCATTATAGACCCACATATTGATCTAACACTTGTCCATAATGAATTAGGAAAAATAAGAGGCAAGTGGATAATGAAATTATAGGAGTTTAATCTTGAAATAAAACCATCTAAGATGGTGAGAGGCTAGGGAATCATCTAGATCATGATTTAGATTGATCCATGTAATTTCCTTGAATAAACCAATGAGATTTATATATTTGGTGGTAAATGGTATGATAAAATAATCCACTAATTACTCGTGGGTACATATTCCCTTGAGCTAAGCATAGAGAAAATATGATCCCTTAGGCTCAAATCAATCCATTATATAATAGAGAAAGTATTCCTATACTAAAATAAATATTAGGGCATCTAGTCAAGGTGTGCCTCAAAAGAAGATGTTATGGACATCATAAAAAATCTAAATTATAATATGGGTAGTGTACATCCCTCAATAAATACAACTCATAAATTATTGATGATGGGAGACTAATATCCTACAATTTTTAAATATACCCACAACCATGTTAAGACCTATCATGAATTCTAAGTGTTTTGGAAAAGAGAAGTGAATGTTTCCATGCCTATGTAACCAGTCATTAAAGGATGCCCTTTCTCTGAATGGTGTCTTGAATTCATTAGGGTGATAAACCCAAAATATTTAGTAGGAAAAATAATTTTCCTAATAGCTACAAACTATAGCACTAGCTGGACATAAGTTATGGCCATAAATAATTACAAAGAACTAGATGTCATCAAAATTTTGGAAGAAAAAATGTTGACCAAGTTTGACACTCTAATTCATTTAGGTTGTGATAATTTTATACCTTTTAAATACATTAAATTTAAATAATGGGATTATAATAATCAAATTATCTTCAAATTACTACCCACAAGGAATAGAGTCATTGAATCTACAAATAAGAACTTGAAGGATGCCATCAATAAGTCAACATGAGAAAAAATAAGAGAATGACATATGCTAATAATGTATGTATTATGGGAAAATATAATGAGACACAATAAATCCCTCAAAGCTTCACCTTTTCTTCTAGAATATGGGAAGCAACTAGTCTTCCCCATTACTCTTAAAATCCCAAAGTACTAATTTATGAAAGAGTATGTTGGGGAATATGAAAGAGTCTAGTCTAGACTATTTGACATAGTCTAGAATGAGGATGCACAAATTGAAGCGTTACATATCTTAAACAAACACCAAGATCTTTTCAAGAGGTGTTTTGAAAATATATCCAAAATTAAAGCCTTCAATATTTCAGACCTACTACATTTATGGGATAAGGCACATGAGAAGAAATGACAACATGAACATTTCACTCCTTTATAGACTAGACCATAAATGAATATCTAGGATACTAGGTGATAATGCATTTCATTTTAAGGACCTCAAAGGCAATGACTTCGATTTTATAGTCAATAGATAGTTTTTGAAATATTATTTCATTGTTGTTCCAACTAGTGACACTTCTGAATGATTGTAAATGGAAATATAGATGTAGTATTAAGATAAAATTATTGATTTATAGGTTAATATTTTATACTTTGTAGTTTAATCTTTCTTAATTTCCTATATTTATGTTTCCTATATTATTCATTTTACTCTGGGTATATTAGTTGTTTTACTTTTAGATTAATTTTCTCAAAATTGTAAAACAAACTAATTGATTTTCCATGCTAAATTTACAAAATAATTGAAGAAAATAAAGGGGAAATATAAAAGGAACAATATTTTTTATTCACAAGGATTTATTGTGACACTTTTTGCATTTATATGATTGAGTTATCTATTATGACTGAATTAGGTTCTACTTGGTAAGATTGATTTTTCTAGACCTATGGTATTTACTCTGATATACTCATACAAATTTTAGAAATAATTTCCATTTATAAGGATAAACTACACTATTACATGCTAAAACATAGAAGGTAGAGAATAAACATAAAAATTGATGCACACTAGTAGGAATGTATTGATTAAAATAAGTATTTTTCTTATATGTATACCCAACCAATGGTGCTCCCAAACCCTTTTTCTATCTATTTTTAAAAATTAATTATTGGTCAATTTGTAGACCTAGAATTAAAAATTGTTCAACCCTAGAGATTAAGGTCATGATTCATGTTTGAAACTTTCTTTTTAGTCATGTTGTAAGTCCTTAAGGCATGTCTAGTCATACTTCAAACATGCCTGAATAGTCTATGAAGGTCTTTATTCCCCATTTTATGTTTGAATCAAGTATTATCATGGTGTATTAAGTGTTTAAGTTGGAATCCCATGAATATGAAAAAATTTCCCTGAATACCCCCTAAAATTTTGATTTCTTGGTGTGTCTCTCATTCCATAAGCCTCTAAAGATGATCTAATAGTGTGGGATGTACCATGGGAGGTTAAATTAAAGCCATAAGAACTAACCATTTTGATTATAAAAATATAACCATTAGAGTCCATAGAAATCTAGAGGACAAGTATAAAAACCTCACTTGATCAGATCAAGGATGAATGGCACATGAGTGATCACCCAAAGTTAATAAGTCAAACTCCCTCAGATCAAGATCGATGGTGTGTATTCCAATGTATAGATTCTGATTGATGATCCACATTGAATACTAGGGTCAATAAATCAAGATAGATATATGAAATGCATTAAATTATGTAGATATAAATTTAATGGTGAGAATTAAGTATATGTCTCAAAGGATCCTAAGATTAAATGCAATGGTGACATGTGTCATAATGATGGTGAATTGGTAGCAAATTAATGACCCACATTTGATTATATGTTTAGCAGATCAATGATGAACATTTGATAATCCATATTAAGGATAGATGGTGTGCATTAAACCATGGATATGGAGAGTGTTGGAGTGAATTTGATCAAGTTTCTAGGTGGAATGATGTAAATAAATGTGTCTAAAGTGACAATGATCATATTTTTTAAAAATTAAATAAACATGGAAAAGAGATGTCACATAGGAAAATTAGTTAAACTAAAAGAGTGGAATTTTAAAATTAATAATTATTTTATAATCCCATTTCATGGTTTTAAATTTTGTTTTAGGCATGGAGCACATTAATGTATAATTTTAAAAGCTATTCTATAGGTTTCATGGTTGCCAAGTTTCAACACTTAGGTAATTAGGTTGAATATGCCTAACTAGCCTAATTGATTATAAAGGAATATCAATTTGGCATTGTAATGCTAATTCAATTAGTCAATGTAAGGTGTCAAATTGGTTAATTAACCCTTAAGGAACATTAAATGCACATTTCATGGTTGTGATGGAGAAATGAGATAGTTTCCTTGACTTTGTCAACATGCCTTGGAGAAGTATGGGCTTATACATAACTATGATGGCCTAATTCATCTATTAACTAATAAAAGGATGAGTGTGGATATATTTTTAGGTATTTTGATTCATAATTGAGTTCAACTAGTGGGAGTTATAGCCACCTTTATGCAAAATGGCCTCTTTGAGGGAATGTTAATGCTCACAAAGGAATAAAATGCTATTGTAATTATTCAATGACATATTTGGTTCATTTATGACCCATTATACACCAGTTTTCCTCTCTCCTACCTTCCTTTCTTCCTATAAATGTAGGCATTGAGTCCTTTATTTACATCCCTTGGCTGGGTATATCAAAGCTCTTCTAAAATCACTATGTATAACTATTTGAATCAATATAAGACAAGTCTAAATTCAAAGTGAATGTTACTTGTATCTTATTTGATTTGATCTACATGAAGTGTTTTATCTTTCATCATATTCATTTATTTCATGTGACTTGATTTAATTTTTGTATTTCCTTATAGGATGTATGAAGTGTTGTTTAAGGATATTTCCCTTGAAGTTTTAGAAATATTATAGTGTCTTACATAGACCTTGTCTTTCTTGCCCTTCAAGCTGCAAGTGTTTACCTAGCCTTCACACAAAACACTCATGTTTGGAACCTTTTCATATAATTTAATCAAATCTTCTCTCTATTGGATTCACTATTAGTCATTAAAGTTCCATGATGCGAATGGATCATTGAATAACTCAGTGCATCACCATATAGATTAGGTTTTGATTTTAGTTTTCTACTCTTTACCTTTTCCTTTGAATAGGCATAAGTCTTAGAGAAAGGGCACTAAATCATAAAATCAATGGAACTAGCCCCTTCTAAAAATATAGAGGTTCAACACAACATTAGGTAACCCATAGCCTAGGATCATTCCCATGTTGGACTAGGTTTGAGTAGAGAACTTGAAAAGTTCTCTTCTCAACTTGGGTGCCACTTATAACTCCACAAATCAACAAGTCTATGGCCAAATTACTCAAGCTAGAACTTATAATAGTTACAACGCCACAACTACAAGTAGCTCAAGATCCTTGGTCCCTACTAAAAATAACCTTGTATAAGAGGGTTAATTGTAATAAAGAGGGTAGTACAATGAGATGGTGATGGATGTAAGTGGAGAGATATATATATTAAGGTCATAGTTGGTATCATCATCCTCCATATCAAGGTCATGACATAACACCACCTAAAACACAAGGTACTAAAATCAATCAAAGTGATATGCCTACCTTGACACCATTAGAGGTTCCAATTGAATAGAAAGGAAGCATGGGTAAGGCACCATATGATACTATTTTCATTAATTTTCAAGAAGGATAGCATGTGTTTGAAAATGTATCAACCAACATGGGGTACATTACACAAAAGATAGATGAGTTATTTGAATATTACATAAGGGATAAGAGGAGAATGGTAGAAGAGAATTTGGGGTAACTTATGGTTTTTTCAACACCTACATAGGTCATTTAGTAGCCTATCACTTCAAACACAACCACTAAGGCCCATACAACTTAAAAAATACCTTGTATCATGGTCAATAGTAGATTCCTCCTTTTATTCCTCATGTCACTCAAGTTCCAAGTGACACTTTTGATTCCAAAGTGTTATTTAAAGGCACTAACACTACTTTCAATATTGTGTATTATATGAAAATGTCTAATGCAACTATGTCAATGTATTATTCCATATCACATACTTTGTTGTAGACCTACCGCATACTTTGTTGTATGCCTATCTAGGGACATTAATACAAAAAATAGGGATTTTTTTTCCTTTGACTAGTCATACATGGTATTTAGGACCAGATATGGGACTAGGGTCATTGTTAGGGTATAAATTATCTCTAGGTTTGATCTAGACCTTATATTCCTAACCTTGAAAATGCCAATTACACCATACTTAATGAGGATGAGAATGCTAGTGAACAAGAGCCTCATGACCATATTGAAGGAATTTGAAATATTTACATAGGTGAATGAGTAGTTGACAATAATGTATTTTATCCCTATATAAAAATTAAATAGGTATATTTAGTGGTGTATTATATGCATGAGTAAGGTGGTGTTATACCTTGGCTAACTAACAACACTCACAAGGAATATGGTTTATGGAATTTATTCATTGATGGCTCTCAAGGTCAAGGAATGGTATTGGAGATGGATTCATGTTAATTTAACCCTAAAATTAGAATTAATATTTAGTTAAAATATTTTAATTTATTTTTACTTTAACAACAACTGAATATGAGGCTCTTCTACATAGTTTGTAAGAGGAAAGAAGAAGAGGTGTAAAACCCATTCAATTCAAGGGTGATAGTGAGATTTTTATGTAACAAGTAAAAGGCATAAGTTTAGTCAAGAACCATCATTTTAAATATTACAATAATTGTGTATGGGATCTCATGGAGGACTTCTTGGCATTCAAAATATAGTCCATACCAAGAGAGGTAAACCAACATGAAGATAGGCTTGCAGCCATTGGAGCTCAATATGATATTGTAGAAGTAATAAAAGGTAGAAAAATTCAAACCAATATCAAGATCATATGTAGGCTATTTTTTCCTAATAATGAGGTGATTTGGTAGGTTTTTGATAGTGATGATCAAACTGTGTGTGTTTTGATGCAAGACGCAAAAGTATACCAAAAAAATGAAAACAAGTAACAAAAATAATATGATGATCAGATATTGTACCTAAGTTATAATAATATATATAAGGGGATTATAAAATTTTAAATAATCTTTAATGAAGATGACCAATTGAGAAGAGATAATGCATGCATCTCAGCCAAGGAGTAACATTCTGAAAGGGTAGAGATCTTCAAATACAAGTTGTTGAAGTTAGGAAAGATCAACACAACAAAAGAGAGAGCTACCTTTATTGATTTATTCCAATAATTATATGATATTTTTGGATGGGAATACAATTATTTGAATGGATTTGACCCAAAACTTACAAAACATACCATTGAACTAGAGAGCAATGCAAATCAGTCACCCAAAAACAAAGGCTTATCAATCCAAAAGTGGAAGAGTTGATAACAAGGAGATGTTTAAACTGATTAAATAAAGGATAGTATTCCCCATTAAACATATCTCATGGGTGGAAAACCTTTTTCTAGTGTGTAATAAAAATGGGGAAATACATTTGTGTGTTGACTATAGGGACCTCAAAAAGGTGTCCTTAAAAGACCATTACCCATTACCCTCAATGGATCAAATTATTAAAAAATTGGTAGGATCTCAAAGATTCTCATTACTTGATGGCTATGCTAGTTATAATTATATCATGTTCAAGGAAGAGGGTAGGCATAAGATTTACTTCACCATAAAGTGGGGCACTTATGCATACATGAAAATGCCCTTTGGACTATCCAATGTGGGAGCAACTTTCCAAAGGGCAATAAATGTTTGATTTGAAGGTTTAATCAATGATATGGTGCTCATCTACCTAGATGACATCATTTATTTTTCAAATTACTTATTTAATCACATTGATAACTTGAATTTAGTCTTTGAAAGATGTAGGGAATTTGGTGTATCATTGAATCCTAAAAAGTGCATATTTAGTGTTCATGAGGGCAGGTTATTGAGCCATGTAGTGTCCAAGGATGGTATTTTCATAAACCTTGAAAGGGTTAATTCCATCTTATTTTTACCATTTCCCAAGAATAAAAAATTCATGTAGATTTTATTAGGGAAGATTAATTTTATAAGAAGGTTTATCCTTGGCTTTGCAGAGCTAATCAAGCCTCTCACTCACATGTTGAAGAAGAAAAATGAGTTTACATGGAAAAAAAAGGTAAAAGTATATTTAAATCCATCAAGGAGGACATATATAATTCCACTATACTCTTTAATGTATATTTTAACAAATAATTTTACTTGTATGTCTTCTCTACATTGGATACAATCTCTACCATGTTGATGTAGTAGAATGGTCAAGGTTTAGAATAGACTATTTACTTCTTCAGTTAGGCCTTAGAAGGGTATTACGATATGTATATAGTTGTGGAGAAACATGTTATTTTAGTATTGAGAATTTTTTTAAGGTTTAAGTGCATGGTCTCTAATAGTAAGATCATACTAATGGTAGCACACCCAAGCATTAAGGAGTTTATACTCAATAGAGACCTCAATGAGAAATGGGTTAGGTTGGTGACAAAATGTATGGAGTATGACCTTGAGGTTAAAGATAAAAATATTTTATTAGGGGTAAAGGTTTATTTGATCACCTTTAAGTATAAGTAAAGGAGGATAGAGACCAAGTGTTGGCAGTCAATGACAACTAACAAGTAGCTATAGATAATACACCTTCTAGTTAGACACATGACATAATTAGATTTCTTAAGTCAGGCCAATGGCCCATGTGGCTATATATAGCCAAGAGAAGGAATTTTAGATTGAAAATTACACCTTATATTATTATTAATGGAGTTATTTTTAAGAGGGACATATAAGGCATGTTTTTGAGGTGTGCACAATCATGCCAAATAGACAAGTTACTAGAACAATTCCATGATGGTCTAATCGATGGGCACTTTGATACCAATACCATAGCCTCCAAGAAAATTATGGATGTGTAATTTTTGTCCACATTTTTTATAGATGCTCACTCTTGGGTAATAAAGTGTAAAAAATGTGTAATGTTCATTGGCAAACAAAAACTAGTTGTCCTTTACTTGAAATGCATATAAGTAAAAAAACCCTTCATGTAATGGGCCTTAGATTTCTTTGGTATGATGCACCCCCCATTAAATTAAATGAAATAAATGAATCATTATATTTATATACTAATTCAAAAGGTGGGTTTAAGTAGCTTCCCTCAAATACGGTAATGAAGGTTATGTCTTAAACTTTTATGATAGCCTTGTAACTAGGTTTATTGTGCCTTTTAAAATCATTTCTAACAATACAACGAGATTCATTAGTATAAATTTATGAGAGTGGGATATTTCATATGTGATTTATCTCAAATCATCCTTTAACTATTACCCATAGGGAAATGGACTAAGAGAGTCCCAAAATAAGAACTTGTTGAGGATTATCAAGAGGACTATGAAAGATAGTCAAAGGGAGTGGCATACCAGATTGAGGACTTCCCTATGGGTAGATATCATTAAACCTAAGAAGGATACTAGACACTCCCCATACCTCCTTATCTATTGGAATGAATCCAAACTTCTTATCTCTATTGAAGTGCTTGAATTAGATCTTGCCCACCAACTTGAGCTCCTAGAGGATGATGATATGTAAGTAAGATTAAATAAACTAAGATAGCTAGAGGAGATAAGGTAAAATTCTATGCACATCATGTGGTCAAATTATCACAATTTTAAAGGTCATTTTATAATATATCCTCCTCTAAAACATTCCAACAAGGTGATATAGTCCTCAAATGGGATGAGGATTGTGCAAAGCTAAGAAAGTACTATAAGTTTGACAATGTTTGGAGTGGGCCTTATGTCATCACATGATTAAAGGACAGAAATGCCTTTGAACTTTCTAATTTTAATGGAGATATATTTCCTATCCCTCTAAATAGGAGGTATCTCAAATTATGCTACTAGTCATATTTCATGATCTTTATACATAGGTAGATAGGTTTATCTTTACCTCTAAGTGCTCTTACACATTATTATGTTTATCATTTGTTTCTACCATTTAGGTAGTTATTTTATATGTTCTTATTTATTTCCTATTTTTTGTATGTGTCTCATTTAATCAAAAAAAATTAAATATCCATATTATAGTCATACTTCATTTGTCTAGTTATCATGATCAAGTTTTGATCAACTTTTTGGGTTTCATGACTAATAGGATAGTCAAACTATCTGAGTCACCAAAAATATTGGTCAATTTCTATCCCTAGACTTAGGAATTGGCCAAACCTATAGCCTAGGGTTATGACTCATGTTTGAAACTTGCTTGTTAGTCATGTTGTAAGTCCTTAAGGCATGTCTAGTCAAGATATTATCTAGTCATACTTTAAACTTGCCTGACTAGTCTTTAAAGGTCTTTATTCCCCATGTTAATATTGAATCAAGTATTGTCATGGTGTCTAAAGTTTTTAAGTTGGTAGATCATTAATATGATTTATTTTATTCCATGAATACCCCCTACAATTTTGGTGTCTTGGTGTGTCTCTTGTCTTAGGATATAAACCTCCAAAGATGATTTAATAGTGTGAGACTTGCCTGGGGATGTCAAATTAAAGACATAATAACTAGCCATTCAAATTCAAAAAATATAACGATTGGAGTCTATAATCATTCCAAAGGTGAGGTGTTAAAACATCACTTAATCAAATCAAGGAATAATGGCATGCAAGTGATCATCTGAAGTAAATAAGTCAAACTCCCTAGATCAAGATTGATGGTGTGTATGCTTATGTACAAATTTTAATCAATGATCTAAACTAAAGATTAGGATCAATAAGTCAAGATAGACCTATAACACATGTTCAATTATGTAAATGGATGTCTAATAACAACCATGAAGTTAATAGGACAAAGGATCATGAGATTGAATGTGATGGTGACATATATCATAATCGTGGTGAATTAGTAGTAGATCACTGGCCAATGTTTGATCATATGTTTAGAAAAACAATGATGTGTGTTCAACTATGAATATGTATATCAATAGAAATAATTTGATCTAGTTTTTATGTAGGTGGTATGAGATGAAGACACATTTTAAAGTGATAGCGATCATATTTTTTTAAAATTAAATAAACAAAATGGTAAGGAGATGCCAAATAGGTAGACCATTTATACTGAAAGAGTGGATTTTCAAGTTCATAATCATTTTATTAGCCCATGTCATGGTTGAAAATGTTTTTTATGGATGGAAACATTAACATATAGGTTGAAAAGCTTTTTTATATGTTTTATGTCTGCCAGGTTTTAACACTTAGGCAATTAGGCCAGATTGGCCTAATTGATCATCAAAAAGGATCAGTTTGGCATTGGAATACTAATTTAATGAGTTACTACAAGGTTTCATGTTGGTTAAATAACCCTTGATGAGTATTGATGCACATTTCATTGCTTTGATGGATAAATGAGATAGTTTCCTTGACTTTATCAACCTACTTTGGAGAATAATGGGCTACTACATAGTTATGGTGGCCTAACTCATCTAGTAGCTACTAAAGGGAGGATTGTGTAGTTATTTTGAGGTGTTTCAAATCACAATTGAGGTTATCTAAGGGATTTAAAACCACCTCTACACCAAATGGCCTCATTTAAATAATTTTCACTCTCAGAAAGGAAGGAAATGTTGTTGTAACTATTTTAGGCCACATTTGGATCATTGATAACCCCTTATATGCCATGTTTCCTCTCTCTTACCTTCCTTTATTCCTATAAATGTAGTAATTGAGCCCTTGATTTGTATCCCTCATATAGGTATATCAAATCTCTGCCAAAATCACTATGTAGAACTCTTTGAAGCAATATAAGACAAGTCTAGATTTTGAGTGAATGTTAAGTGAATCTTATTGAAGTTGATCTACATAATGCATGTTGTCTTTCATCATGTGTATGTCTTTCATTTGACTTTATTTCATTTTTTTTATTCCTTATAAGTTTTATCAAGTTTTTTAATCTAGATTTCCCTTGAAGTGTTAGAAGGCTTATAGTGTCTTGTATAGACCTTGCCTTTCTTGCCCTTTAAGCTATAATGTTCTGCATAGCCTTCATGCAAAACACTCATGTTTAGAACCTTGTCATATAATAAAATTGAATATTGTCTCTATTATATTCACTAATAGTCATGAAAGTGTCAAGATGAGATTGGATCATTGAAAAACTCGATGCATCACCATATAGATTAGGTTTTAAGTTTAATTTTCTTTTCTTTCCCTTTTCCTTGTAATAGGCATAAGTCTAAGAGAAAGGGAAATGAATTATCAAATCAGGGGAATTAACCCCTTAAAAAAATATAGAGGTATGGCCCAACATTAGGTAACCCACAACTAAGGACCATTACCATTTTAGACTAAGTTTGAGTAGAGTACGTAAACAATTCTCTTCTCAACTTGGGTGTAACCTAGAACTCTAACACCAATTATAGAGAATGGGCAATTCAAGTAATCTCTATTAGGTCTATAGATTATTGGATGGTAGTATAACAAGGCTTAGAGTGGAATCAAAGGTAACTATGTCAGAGTTATGGATGTTTGGTTGGTAGTAGCAATGCCTATGCTTCACTTACTATTTGGTTAAAAAATATGAAGTAAAAATGAAACCTCCAATATCTATCTAAGAATTTGTAAAACTCTCATAATAAGAGGAAAATAAATTTAATGAAATCACACACATATCCAAAGAATGTAAAGGGTTAATATGTTATATGGGAAAGTATGAGTATGTTTTAGGGACCTCTTTACTTATTAATTTATTATTATAGATGAAATTATGTTATTATTCATTATTGATATTTTGGGTTTTCAAATACTTAAGAGTATTTCTCGTTGAGTTAACATTTGTTACTTAAAGAATTGGCTATGAGATCATCTACTAAAAAATAAACATCCACATGTGAAAACATGGTTATTTATAAGGATAATTCTAAGGTAATACCTTTAATTTTAATAATCAATATGTTTAGAAAAAACATGAAAAAAGTTTTGGTTGACTCAGGTGCCTCAGGGAATGTGATGCCTATATTTGTATGTAAGAGAATAGATTTGATGCCAAATAATTCAAATAAAGTGGTCCTATAGTTGGATAAGTATGTTATCCCATGTGCTAGATAGATAACAAATTTACACATCAACCTTGATTCGTAGCCACATATATAACATTTCATAGATATTTTTTTCATCAACATTCTAAAAGCCTATAAATTTTTGATTTAACATTAAATAATCCTAAAAATTGATAATGGAAGAAATATATACCCCATTTTACTCAATTGGGGACATATTCTCTTACAAAAAACACCCTTTAATATAATCTCCTTATTCTACTCCTATAGTCACAAATCAAGTTGAGTAACAAGTTGCATTAAATGTCCCCTCATGGATTCAACATTGTGACAAAAGGAAGATGGAAGACAAGACCTAATGATTTTTGAACAATCAACAATAAAGTTCCATTTTTATGTAAAAATGAATATTTTAAGGAAAGTTAAAAGCAAGACTATAGTTGTAGAGGGATAATAGGTCAAATTTTACAAAAATATATATATATATATCTTTTCTTTAATAATAATAAGAAAAAAATCCTTTAGATGTGGATAGATATAGGGAATATCACTTAAAATATATATATGATATTAGTGGTGTAATATAATATATATATTCAAGAGCTATGACCAATATATATAGAGGACAAAAGAGATAATCACTATTTAATCTCCAAAATAAATTATAGATAATGTATAGGGTGAAAATTTTAATTTGTATGACACCATTCAATTAATAAGGTTTTCAAAAACTACATCTTATAGCCCAAGTGGGAGCATATACTTCAATTATTTATAAAAATAAAGGATATTGATGGTAATCTCCACTTCCTCATTCAAGCAAAAAGGAATAGGTTATATGCCCATTTGAACATAAGAATAACATCATAGGCCACATGGGCTCAAAATTATATGGTCATTAATAAGGATAGCTTACTTGGCTTGCATAGAGAGATGTGGAATTTAGTGCTAAATTTACAAGTCAAGAGAGAGGCTATGTCCATTTTCAAATATATGAGTTTTGTTAAGGTAATCACTCATCTTGTTAAATTGTTTCTTAAGACCATTTTTATCAACCTCCTTTGAGATATAAATAATATATTTGGAGAATAAATTGAGGGAATAAATTACATATCTCAAGAAAAAATCATGCAACTAGTGAATTTTGCAAGAGAAATAATTATAGGGATAGAAACACTTCATGTGAAGGTTAAAATTAAATATAACTAAAATAGGAAGTTGATAGATATGATTCCACAACTATTTAAATGGTATTTATTGTATTTAAAAACTATCGATATTGACTTTCAAGCCAATAATGCCTTGTATTTATGAATAGAGGCAAAAAACTATCCAAATTCACTAATAGGAGTACCATCAGCAGCCCCTCAAAGCACTCAGTCTCTTTTTTTTATGTATGCACTAGTGAAAACACAAACAAGGCTAGTATATGTGCCACTTCTTATGTTAATTGATACATCTACATTTGTAGCAACTTATGTTATAACTTGAGCTGACATATCTATAACAATAGTTCCCACTACAATTGTAAATCAAGTTACAATTGTAGTCTCATCCACATCAATGAGCATGAAAGTCCCATTTCCTAGTGATATCATGTCATAGATATATTTTGATATGAGTGAATGTTATAATTATAATTTATGTTTATTTATGGACCTTATTATTTTTATAATTCTTTTGGAAAAAAATTATTTATAATTACATTGTAAACATGCATACCATGCATGAATTTTTGACATGCAATTCTAATTTTGGAGATGAAAATTTAGATTTTTTTTAGAGATGAGGAATTTTAATATGTTTCACTATCTATGTTCTTACATTATCTTACAATATACATTAGTTATTAATTCTTGTTGAACCCCTAGTTTAAGGGTTGACTTGGAAAGGTTTCATCTTGTTTTGTCCACAGGCCTTAAATTCTTCCCTACATTTCCCTTTTTTTTCAAGTTTCTTTTGGCCAAACCCACTTTAATCTATATCCATCATATATCCACCTTATAAATCACGTATAGATTCACATCCATAAATGAACCATCCATGGTAAATAACTACTCCACTCATCGTTCTTCCACAATAGGTTGTTTATAAAACATAATACCCCACAACTCATATCTTGAAGCGACTCTTTTTCCACTAATCTTTAAATTGTAGAGGTTACCTCATGACATTCCCTATTTTTTATAAAACCCACATAAACAAAAAATTCAATAATTATTATATATATCAATGAATCTCACACTATGCATACATAATAATACCTAATATGCATGATAAGAATAATGAAAATGTCTAGAAGATAGCAAGATTGACAAACAATCAAACACAAATGAAAAAGTACTAAAATTTCACATAAAGAGGGTTATAAGGATACCAAAAACAAGGGTCATGTTTAGATTCCATAAACTCAATTGGAAGACATATTCAAAAGCACAAACACCAAATAAACAAGTAACACTAAGGGCACAATGACCAACAAATAGAGGAACATGTTAAAATGTTCCAAAAGAATGTTAAATAATTAAACAAGTACACTCATGTAATAAAATTTTAATTAATGAATAAATGATATATAAGCAACTACCATAAGTATGTCATACTAGTCTATACATATATGTGTTAGCATAATGTCATGTAAAATAGAATACCAAATGCATCATGTAAGATAAAAACATTAGTATAGGAACATGTAAGATATACAATATCTATAATATAATGGAAAATGATCATAAATAAATAAAACATGTGTCAATATTGATCATATAGAAGCAAAATTCCCCCAATGCAGTGTATCACATTAGAAGAGTAAAGGTATAAAATATGTATGCTTGAGATATCATGGGTCTAATGTATGATTGTATCACACTCAAGTACTTATGAAACATATGTGTGTATATAAATGGTATGTTATCTACTATAAAAAAGTAAAAAAATATTCAAAAGATAGAAAACAAGTGAAATTATAAATATTTTTAGTATTTTTAAAGTATTTGAATGTTTTTGTATTTTCTTGAATTTTGGTTTTTTTGAATTTTTTTAATGTTTAAAAAGAGAATGATATTTTATCATCCAATATAAGTAATTATCATAAGGTTCTCTGTACTATGAATGTGGTATAATAAATTAGTCATGATTCGAAGAATCATGTATATGTTTGAAATCTAAATGTGTAGAACATGTACTACTATATGTTTGTCTCAAAAAACTCTATGGTGGTGAATTAATAATGTGTAGGAGGTCATGGAATCTACTCTTTTGTTCTCTATTATTTCCTTGATGTAATGGTAGGTCTTGTTACCTATTTTAAAACATGGTTCTCTATTGTAGGTAAGTGTTTATGATATGGGGGTGTGAATGTTGATCTTAAAGAGTCATTATTAGATATTTTATGTAAATTCCTCTCAAGGATGGGGCACCTATGAAATTATATTGGATGTTACTTACCATTTTTCACATGATTAACTTTAGTAGGTTTTATAATTAGTTGTCATGGAATAAACTTTACTTGTTAGAAAAGATGTTCATATGAACTCCAATAATTTTTAATTACCCTATTGGCATGAACATATTTAAAATAACCATGTATAGTAGAAGGTACTTCATGATGATTATGTATCTAAGGACATGAAAATAACATATCAAAGACTCCCTTATGTGGTATAATTAAAAAGGAAATGTTTTTTAGTATAATATTCATGTCCTAATTGCACCTATTATATTAGATGCATTGAATAATCTTAAAAATAAATAGGGACTTACATCCTCTAATTTTAGGATTGTTACTATGGTAATCTAAGGCACAAGATACATGTATCAAGCTCCATTAAATAGCCTTCTTGGTATATATACACAAGACATGCAGTGATACCACTAGAGGTCCAATACCAATTATGTCACTAAATCACATAACTTATACACTTTTATATAAACCAATTACAACATATTGAATTTCATATCTCTATTTTGCTTCACTTCACTATTTTTAGATAAAGTGAAAAATCACTAGTTGAAAAATAAATGTCAAAAGAAAGGGAGGGTAAGGTAGAAAAAAATTATTCTAATTAAATGAGAAATAAATATTCTTCTAGGACCAAAACATGCCTAGCTACAGTTGAACCACAATATGTTAAGTTTCACGATGCATTGAGATTTAGTCACATAATGACAGACTATAAAGAGTAATGGAAAATGATTAATTCTAAGACTCATTTAATGAATTAATTGTAAATAGGTATATAATTAATTACACATAGATACTTACATACTTTAAATAAAGTGAAAGGAATTGAAGAACCTAAGTAAAATAGTGGAGGCACATCCTAGTTAATGCATTAAATTTGTATAAAAGCATAAATTATAGTCCTAAAGCATTAGTGTTAATCCATTAAATTAAAATTAAAGTGGAATAACTTCATGGAAACTATACACATTTGCACAAAGAATAAATTTTACATTATTCCAACAATATATGTTTACAAATACAATCAACCCTTATAAAATACTAGGTAGTAGTATATATATATATATAAGGGAGAGGTGGGTCTTGATCCAAGAGGAAGGAGATCCCACTATTGGCCATCATGGCCTAAAATTATGAAATATAATTATGTCAAAATATTTCTCATTCTATAATAGATAGGATAAAATGGAATTCCATGGGCCACTAAGGGGCACTGAGGAGAGGTTTCAATGTGGAATGCATCTTAATGGTTCTAATATGATCCACTAATCTACCGATGATTAGTCAATGAGATTTAACCTCTATAATTTGAGAAAAGACACATTAAGGAACACATTTTATATAGTTATTATGTGTAATAAGTGTGGGGGAACATGCCTCTTTTTCTTATATGTAAATATGAATGATTAAGGGAGTAACCAAATGGGACTTTGATAATGTATTTGACTACTTTGTCATTAAAAATTGATAAATATGTTGATATAATTACTTTTGGTCCCAAATTTGTGTCTTTCACTTATGTGATAAATTTAAAATAAGTGTCAAAGTTGAGTTCATTAGGATTATGAGACGTGTCAATTTATTGCTTGATTAGGAACTATGTGGATCTTGCCTTTAGTTGGTGGACTAAAATTGATTTGAATGCTAGGTCATATTTAAAATGACTTATATATCTTTATTTTCTCCAAATACTGATCTTCATGTCTCAAATCTAATTTGTCTAAAGGATAAAATGTGTCATAATGTTATCGACTATATATTCTTTGTTACATCACTGAGTCATCTACCTTATCACATGTCTATTATTTATACATATGGGCCTTGATTTATTTATCTAGGATGCTTTACTTAAAGGCTAACACTTGGAATGTTCTCACTTGTTTAATTAGAATCAAATTTTATTACAACATTATTGGACTTTTGATCAAAATTTAGTGAGATACAAACATAAGAATTGATCCCATTCTTTTTTTATTCATCTATCTTTAGAGTATTCACCTTGATAATTTGGCCATTAATAAGTGGAATGTTGACATGTGGAACAATCACATTAATATGGGGGCTCACAGGCTTCATATTATCTTTTTTATGTCTATAATAGTTAGATGTGTAGGATGTTTCCATATTAATGACACTCACTTATTCATATGATCAAGGACCTCTAAACTTTGGCATATTCCTATTATCCATGGATGAGTGTGATAGTGTTACATGGCATGATCTCAATTATTTAGATTCCTGGTACCTAGAGACTTGAATGTTTTTCTATAGAGGAATGAGATGGATATATTTGGAATATATATTAAAACTTTAGGTCTCATAGATTCCTTTATTTATCCATTTGAATTGATAAAATAGTAACTATAATGAGGACATGTGGCACAATCCTAGTTTCTTAGGTGCTTAGGTGAGGACCTAGATTCACTTCCTTTTGATCCATAAATAAGTGATGTTAAAACATACATCTCAATTTTATGAACATGAATATTTACCAAATTAAAATACTTAGTTGTTTCAAAAATATTTCATGATGAATATGGGTGCCAAAACATGGAATGATCTCAGATATCATGACCTAAGAACTATATTTTAAATTGTAGGGTCCTAGCCATTTTTAAATTCTGTAATTGTTCTAGTTGAAAAAGATAAATTTAGTGATAATCTATGAAAGGAAGCTTTTGTAAACATAATAAGTATGAAAATTCACACATACTATATGGAATATTTATAAGGTAGATCAAGTAAGATTTATAAAGGTTGTTAAATGAAGCTATAATTATCATGAGAAGAATAAACAACCTTAGGAAAAAATATGTTAGCTCTATTAGTTTATAAATCTAAAATTTGAATTCTATTAATGTCACAACACTAGAATTAAGAACAAATGCATAAAATAACTTCAATAAACATGTCCATTTCAACCTTTAAACTCAGGTATCAATCAAATCACTAGATTAACTATGGGAACACTCAGTTACTTTAAAACTAGACCAAGAACTAATTTTCAATAGAAACTTATATGTAAGATAATGAATTCTAGACTATACATGGACTAATTCATTTCAAAATAATATTTTAACATGGTATTTAAGCTCAAATATGGTATTAATTTGAAAATTTTAAAGTGGGGCATGTTGGTCACAATGTGTAGTTATCATATATGTTGGACATACCTGAAGAGGTAAATCATTATCACCAAAAAATTTAGTAGTTTCCCATCAAATGATTTTACCATTTTATTTGAAGGGAATAAGCCATTATGTATGTATCCAAAATGTGTGAATAATTTCATGAAACATGCATTACCTCTAGTAGCATTATCAATAATAACATTACATATAGGTTGATTATTAATATATTTCATAATAAATAAGAAATGAAGATCTGATTCATCATCCACAATATCACTATCATTGATTGAAATTTATGATATCAGAATCATAGAATGTATCTTATGTATCAAGTATCAATAATACAAAATAATGGTCGTTATAATGTGATGGATGAAGATGTGAATGATATTCCATTTTCACTTCCATATTTTTAGTAGAATGATATTACAATGTATTTTTAAATATCATTTGGTTTTGATAATCATTTGGTTGTGATCCTAAACTATAAGAGAACCGTAAAAGTTAAGATTATCACTATAAATAAGTTCATGTATATTATGCTTTACTTTATAACATCTATTCGTAAAATTCCTTGCACATTGATGGTAGTAAAAATAGGTGTTATAATCATATACTTTTGGTAAAGGTCAATTCATATCAACCATCATAGGATAAGGGAGAGAAATGAGACGACACTCTGTCATGTTCAAAAGTAATTAAGTTGGATAATTAGGTATTTGTGTAATTTATATCTTAGTTCAATTGGATAAGATGATCCCATTAGGTTGTTGAGACATTTTATTAACCATGGTAGTTATGGCCTTTTTAGCCTCACTAGGTTTTACCTTTTAACTTGTTTTGATATGAAACTTGTTATTAGATGTATTTAGTGAGTTATCTACATACATAAACTTGTTAAATTCAATAATTTTAATTTATATATCTTGAATAATATGGAATAAGTCATAAAAAAAATTGAATTTTTTGAAAATAATAGACTCATGTAAGGGACCAAGTAATCTTTTCTTGAATATGTCTTGAAGTTATTTATCCACCACTAAATTTTTCATTTTATCCATCATTGTTTTATTAAAAATAAATATTCATTAATAGGTTAAGTTTTTCCTTGGTTGATCTTGGAAATTTTTGGATATTACATATTTTTAGTGATGTTTATTGAAAAATGTACAAAAAATAGATTAACTAGGGATTTGAATGTTGTTACTAATTGTAATAGTAAATTATAGAACCATCTCAAATCATAATTCTTTAAGCTTATTGGAAATAATTTATTCAAGATTTTATCATAATAATAATAATAATAATGATGGTGGTGATGATGATGATGATGATGATGATGATGATGATGATGATGATGATGATGATGATGATGATGATGATGATGGTGATGATGATGATGATGATGATGATGATGATGATGATGATGATGATGATGATGATGATGATGATGATGATGATGATGATGATGATGATGATGATGATGATAATAATTATTATTATTATTATTATTATTATTATTATTATTATTATTATTATTATTATTAAAGGATGCCACATAAAATGATAAAATATGTTTCTAAGGATCACCCTTTCCATCATAAAGTGTGAACTTGGGTGCAACAAAACTAGTTGGTAAAGTGTATAAACATATCTTAGGTGTAAGTGGGATATACAATATATCTTGTGAAGGAATAGGATGAGGTGATTTCATATGATTTTTATTAATAGTGAAGATTAAATTCAAATTTTTTATATTTTCTACAACATCTTGAATGTTTTGATTACTAACGTTTAAAATTTGAGAAGTCACTATGGGCGATGGAAATGCTTGTGTTGAAATAGACATAGAAATCGGTAACTGAGTTCAAGTGATAATGGTTTCAATGGAGGATGCATCAATATTAGGACCATCTAAGGATTTATTATTAGATGTAAAGGTAGTATCCATGTCATTTTTACTTATTTCATCTCTTGTAACATATAAAAATGCATCAATTAACTCTTTATTTGTAGTCTTTTTCTTCCATTTCAAGTTATCTTTGATGTTAATTTTTTCCATTGTTAATAAATGAAAAATATATATGAATAATTGAATAAAATTAATAAATCTTAATATCAGCATCTGTATTAAACTTCCAAATATCCAACCAGAATTTTGGGAACTAGAAGTTATTATGAGTATAGATAAATCTCTGTAACAACTAATAATAATTGATCTAGTCACTAGATCTAGAAGGAGGATATTAACATCTAAGTTATATGTATTTATTCAAATTTAAAACACTCTCATCCACTCAATCAATATCATATCAAAGTATGGGGAATGGAATTAAAATAATATTTATGAGGGACTCAAGAATCTATAAATCTTGCAATGTTTTGAGTCACATAGCCAAAGGTTGTTAAGCTTCTAAAAGAACCATATTCCCCCCACCCCTAAGTGGGTAAATAAGGTTTCTTTAACCTATCTAGTTAAAAAAAATAAAAAAAATAAAAATCCCTTAGTCATCCCATTAGGTCCCCCTTACATCCCCATCTCCCCTAATTTGAATAGGCTGGAGGTTAAGAAAAACTTGATCTTTAATCTCATTTTGGATTCACCCTAAAAAGACCCTACCACACCCATTAAAGGATCAAAAGTTCATGTGGTGGTTCCCTCTCCATCAACACAAGATATTTATATCTCCTAAAAATATTTTTTTGAACTTCAAAATATGATAGAGAGACTTTCTAATTTATTTATTATTAAGACCAGCTCTTATTACTTAACTTTTCCCCACTAGTGACCCTCTAATTTATAAGAAGACACAAAATCTAATATGTTTTTGCTTGAACAAGGGAAATTATCCTCTATAAATAAATTAGGGGAAGGGAAAAATAAGGGTAAATAAGAGGGTCAATAGACCCAAGTCCCCCACAAAAAATTCACAAAGAATTCAGAGGTAGGAGAAGATCAAATAAACATGGCAAGATGTCTAACATGAGATCTAAAATAAAAGAAACAATAAAATAAGTGGAAAATGGTACTCAAATTACCTTAAAATAATTTTTCAACTCCAAGAAATGAAGATTATATATTTTGGTGTAAATGGGATGAACAACTCTGAGAAATAAAGGGTGGTTAGGAATCTTATTCTAAAACGCAATCTTAATATTTTGATACTCTAATAAACTAATATATCTAAAGACAACATTTTGGAAAACATCAACAACATTTGGAACAAATCCAAAAGCATCAACATCAATTTTATGGGAACAATAGGAGATTGGTAGATTTTTAAAACCCTCAATCTCTTAAGGGATTGGTCTTAATAAAATATGATAAACATATAGATGTCCAATTCAAGGAGGCACAAATAAAATTTAGTGGATACTCTCCAACATTTATGCTTCCAAATTGAAAAATGATAGGAAAAAGTTATGGAATGAGTTAGATTAACTTAGAAAAGATAGTGAGGAATAGAAATGGATTGTTTTAGGAGACTTCAAATCTACCCTATCTTCACTATAAAAGAAAGGGAAAATTCTAACATATAATTATAACATTATGGACTTAAATGACTTCATCATTGAAGTGATACTAATGGATGTGGAATTGAAAGGATGAATTGATTCTAATGGATGTTTCCTACATACCAATAATCTATGGAGGGATCAATACCAATGTATTTCTCTCCACCTAAGTGCTGGTGAAAGTGTAAGTGATGCTAGTATGATACTGGCCTTGAGTGCCTTAAGTGTTCTTGAAGTTGAAAATCTATAAAATTTGAGCTTAGGGTTATTTTAGATGGTACTATGAATAAATATGGTGAAATAGGGACTAATAACTTTTATTTTTCTCAACTTATTTCATGATGTAATAGATATTTTGTGTTTTATCTTCATCTAGTTGATAGAGGGATAAAAGTTATGTATTTATAGTGTTTTATTTCTAACGTGGATAATAAAATATTTTTAGGCCGACCTTAGTAGGTTTTTAACTTTGAAAATATATTTGTTTAGTAAATCTAAGGTAAAGGAGATAGGTACCATTTTGGGGGCACTACCACCATGTGGCTCTAGTGTTCTTAATGTGGTGTTAATGTCTAGCTAGCAAAAAACTAAGAAATAAGGGCCAAGATAAGGAATGGAGTGTCTAGGAGTGTATTTTAACTAACCAAGGATGCCTGTGGCCCACACAAAGGCTATAAAAGTGTGAAAATATGCTCTAGGATAGGTTTAAGTCTAAGTTATGAATGCATAATCTCAAGTAGCACTCATAGCACTCAAATACCAATTTTAGGTGATTACATAAGGAATGGTGGTAAGAACTAGTATCAATATTAGACATGTATATTCTTTATATAAAATGCAAGTATTTTAAAAACAAATTGAAATTTTGGAATAAATAAGTGTTTGCGAACATATTTATTTAGAAAAACAAAATTGATGAAGATTTAAGGAAGATAGATGAAGAAATCAACTTCACAAGCTCAATTATATTCCTACAAGAAAATGAAAAAGACCTGATAAACATATACCAAAACCTTGAAGCTAAAGAGGTAACCTACTAGAGGTAGAAATAAATATGAATCTAGCTAAAGGAATGGGATATGAACACTAAGTTATTACATAATTCAACTTATAGGAATCGCATCATGACTAAAATTCATGAACTTATGGGTAAAGATGGTGTGATGTACAAAGAGGAAAAGAAAATAGAACTATTTTAGGAATCACCTTTCTTATTGTCCTCCTTAGAATGAGGAGATTGAATCTCAAGTTTTAATCTCCATCCATGAATCATTTCTTAGGTTGATAATTACAACATTATGATCCTTCCCTCCATTGAGTATGTAAGGGTATAAAGCTTTGAGATTAGATGGATTTCCCCTTCATTTCTTCTAATAATATTGGGAAATTATTCAATAAGAATTTCATGCAGCTATATATGAATTCTTCAAATCTCATACAATTATATAATAGTTTAATAACACCTTCCTATTTTTTATTCCCAAGAAAATGGGAGCAAACCAATTGAAGGATTTTAGAACAATCAATTTATGTTTTGCTTTATACAAATTATGTACCAAATCTCTTGCCTTGAAATTACAAATGATCTTGGCTAATATCATTATAGAATAATAGGGATCTTTCATATTAAAAATATAAATCATATACATTATCATTATCACTCATGAATCTATTCACTCAATTTATAATTCAACTAGGTAGGGAATGTTCCTCAAGATTGACATGAGAAAAGCATATGACAAGGTTTTCTAGAGATTGCTTGAAAAAGTTATTGATAATTTTTGTCTCAATCAAGTGGTCAATTGTCTCATCTCCACTTTTATATCATCTCATGTGTTATCAATCATCAGTAATAGGGTTACTAAAGTTTTTCCCTATTGGGAGAGGTTTACAACAAGGATATAATTTTTCTCCCTATCTCTCCATAATGATGGTAAAAACCTTGAGTAGAATCATAGAAAAATATATAAACCTAGGAATTACAAAAGTAATAATGGTGCCTCCTAACACCACCTAGATGACAAATCGATAGTTCACTAATTATGCCATGATTGCGGGGGAATCCATGGTAATTTAAATAAAATCTTTCAGTAAAATCCTCAAAGTCTATGAGTATATCACTAACCAATGTGTTAATTTTAATAAAAGTAGCCTCTTCTTCATCAACACCCCTAAAAATCAAAAAACAAAATCTCCAATATTTTGTGTTGTAAAATAAGGAATCCTCTATCCTATTATATAGGATTTTCCCTTTTCAATGGTAGAATGAAAACCAAGTATGGAATACCCTATTCAATATAATCTAGAAAAATATGGCTAGATGGAAAGGAAAACATCTATCTCAAGTAGGAAAACTTTATCTACTCAAAATATCTATCCAAATCATATTAGTATATTTCATATCCATTTTTTCTATAATAGGTATGATTTCCAAAAAACTAGAACAAATTTAAAAAATATATCTCTGGATGGGATTCAAAGAGAAATTCAAACTCCCTCTCATTTCATGTGAAAAAACATGCATTCCTAAATTAATAGGTGGACTGAAACTAAAGAGGGTGAAGTGGATGAATCAAAATAATTGGTTATAAATGAAAATAACCAATGGACAAAAAATATAAGATCAAATATCCATTTTTGAGGGAAAGATCTAGCCTCCTTTTTGAAGGTCTTGACAATAACTCAACTTTTTTAGAAATCTCTAAAAAAGTACAAAGAGATTATACATAAAGGATCCAAGTGGAATGTCTAAATATGGAACAATATTAATTTTTGGGAGTTTATTTAGTTATAACATCTTCCTCTTATGTCCACTCCCACCTAGGATGCTATCAGTCATGTCTTTAAGGAGGAAGTTGAAACAAAAAACATTGATAATTAGGAGAAGGAATTTAGAGGGGGAAATGGAAACTTATCCACAAGGAGGGGATCAATGATTAATAATCCCTTCTCCTCTGATATCAAATACAAACTTTAATTTTTTCACATCATCTAATTCCTTGAATAAGATGAAATCATCTAGATAAATGACCCAAGTGATGTATTTTGAGTTAAATCATGATATATGGTTAACATAGATCAAGATGAAATGGACAAGAACTAGAAAAAACTATGGATTAATAACCTTACTTCTAAGGTATATATTTATTCTAGTTGACATCCCAAAAAAATACTCAGGATGGACAACCTAGATAAAAGGGCTCTCACCATCCCCAACAGGTGTGTCGTATGAATAAATGAGTTTAAATCCACTTCCCACTTATTCCTACATTGTCTATTTGTTCAAAATATTATATACTTTTTATTACTAAATTTTAACCTCCCCTAGGTTTGACCCAACATGGTATGTGATCTTATCATCAAGTGGAAATCTATTTGGGGATACCCACCTTGAACTTTATTTGGAAACTATCTGTACCACATATCTTTGGGATAATCTAGAAGACGATAAACTCTTATATTTTTGACAATAAGGCCTATAACCTATATTCCACATCTAAAAGTATCCTATTGTATATCAAAGAGAACTAGACCTTTTCCCTCCAACTTCAAGGAACCCCACCCCCACCCCACCCCCCCCCCCCCCCACAATGTTCTCCCCTCTTCATCTCTTAAAACTTTCCAATTCTTAATCAAGAAATAAAGTATAAGGTGGATAAGTCCCTACTTAATTAGATTCTCCCACATATATCTTGGTTCAATCTAAATGTTTATGGTGTTTAAAAATGTAACCTAAGATTTCCATCAAGGAAGATTCATAAAGGATGCATAAATAAATCTCTTGGTTGCTTATGTGGGGCCCTTAGGCATACAAAGAAATCATGTTTCCAAATATTATATTGCATTGTAATGTATTGAATTAGTATTTATCTTAGGTATTGAACATCTTCATATTGATGGTGACTAATTTAATATCATTAATTACTTTATTGGGAAAATTACTCCCTCTTTTACCATCATGAATGTTATGGAGGATGCAAAAAACCTTCCTCCCCGACTTAAAAGGATTCTCTATATCCCACACATACATAAAAGTAAATGAGGGAGTAGACTAAATGGGGAATATAGGGGTTCATATTGATTTATTAAAATAATGTTAAAAGGATGAAATAATCCCAAATCAACTCAAATCAATCATTCATAATGAAAGGACCCATCTCCAATGTGTGGAATAATATGACCTTGATTCTTATGATCTATCTCATGGTGGACAAATCTTAAAGCAATAAGTAGTATAATAATTTCAACAAAATGGATATTATTTTTAATCATGGGAAGATGTATTTTATCCCAAATAATAAAACTCATGGTTTGTCCAAAAATGAATTCTTATAATTTGACATAATGATTAAAATTTCAAGGCTCTTGAGTGGTAAGATTAAGTGGAAAATGGGATATGATCGAGATAGGGTGGATCTGATCTATTATGCAAAAGTTAATGAGGACCTAGACATATAGAAGAAGTTTTTTAAAGGAGTTTTAAAAAGCTTCATGCAAATAATAGTGGGGCATGACTCATCCATTTCTAAATACTTCACCCAAGGTTTAAAAGATCACATGGTCAGAATGTGAGGCCTCAACATCACCATCTCTAAGGAAATTATTGGTGAAATCATAGGTATGAGTTGTGATAGTGTTAAATCATTCAAGGATAAGAAGAGAAAGTATGAGTTAATGAGGATTTTTTCAAAACTAATAAACCAATCCCATCAACCCAAAAAGGTTTCCCTAGAGCTTAATTACCTAAGAAGTGTCTAGAGATATGCATCAAAATAATGATGTATATCAACCTTGAGGGAAAGAAAATGATCACATTTTCCCACTTTTTGTTAATGAACAACTTAAATGGGCATATTATAAACCTCCCATTTTTTATAATAATATATTTGGAAGCCTCAATCTCATCCTTTAAGGCCAATCTATTCTCTAACCTCATACACCAGGGGTTTATACTTCTCATAGTGAATAAATGGGAACCATTATGGGGGAAAGACATTATGGAAGCTATCAATGTCCCTATTGAGAGGTATTTTTTAGAGGATGAAAATGAAGAGGGATCAGATGTGGGAAAGTGAAAGACTTTAGTTTTTATGGGTGAGGAAGACTTTAACAAATCATCCCCTATTAGATGATGGAAACATCCAAGTTGTTGAGCTGATTTGTAGCCTTACTCCCCAAAACCTAAGGGGTAGTATGTTGATCGAGGTGGACTAGAATATGGAGATGATATATAATAAGTAATCTATACAACATTTAATTTGTTCTAAATTTGTTGATGAGATAAATAAATTGGAAATGATGCTCCTAACATATGATGTTAAAACATTCATTAGTAAAGGAAAGGTGGAAAATACTAAAGGTGTAGGGGAGATTGGTATGATTCCTCTCAGTGAAAAAAAGAAGAATGCGTAGAGTAGGGATGTGAAAAATTAGTAGAGAAATAAAAAATATGAGAAAGGGAAGGAAAATACTCTTGACAACAAAAGGAAAAGTATGGTTGAAGACTCTTCCCAAGGATCGAGTAAGAGAACTAAAGGTAAGAAGAAATAGAAGACAAAGTTTAAACATAACAAGTTGGTTGTTTATTTTGAATCTGAGGAATCCAACCATTAGTCCTTCATTATATTTTCTATTTTTTATGTCTTATTTCTTGGTTGTTGGCTAACTTTTGGCTAAAAGTTCCTAATAATGTTTTACCCTTGTGGCTTTGCTTGTATGTCTACTTCTCTTGTGATTAGTTTAACATATTCTAATATGTTTTTTTATTAGTGTGGGAGTCCATTCTCACTTTTTAACATTATCTAATAAAATTGAATGAAAATTAAATTTAAAATAAACCAACAATATGAAATCTTGGTAGGTTGGAAACACTAGAACAAGTTAGGTTTTGCAAAGGAAGACTCATAGTTTGGGTTTGCCAAATGTTTAACCCTTATTTTAAATTATGGGTTGAGAGGAATATGACTTAAAGAGTGAGATAATCTAATCCTAATAATAGGTCAATTAATAATTTAGTTTATAATTTTATATTGTAGTATAAGTTATGAAAATACTAAATATATAAAGTACAATACTATATAATATTTTGATTGCATGACAAGACAAAATCAAACACACAAATAAACCAATCTAGATTACTCTAATTTAATATTTATGAAAATACTAAATATATAAATTACAATACTATATAATATTTTGATTACATGACAAAACAAAATTAGACACACAAATAAACCAATCTAGATTACTCTAATATAATATTTACATAACTAGCCTTTACCCTAGGGGATATTCTAAAATTTCATTATAAGGGATAGCTGAGAAGTAATTATTTAATAAAAATCCATTCACAAGTATTTGGAAGTCATTCCCTTTAGTTTTTTTTAATCAAAATGCATTCTACCCTAGCAACTCATAGATCTAGTATGATCTAATCTAGAGTGTGTCAATTTTGTAGTGTTTCCATTTATTATAATGAGATTTTTTAAATAATAAGACTAAGACTAATTTATAAAATGACTTGGAATTTTCCATTTTATCATACCATGTCTTGACTATCACTTGATATCTACTGAAGTTATTTAGATCCTCTTCTAATGCATCCTTGAATTGAAAAATGTCCAATAGCCTTGAGTTTTCCTTCTCAATTTCATCCATGCACTCTTGTATAAAATTGTAAGTTATAATATTAAGGGTCATTGGGAAGATGAGATCCAACTGATATAATATTAAAAATTATATTTTTTGAGGGCTTGATTATATATTGTGTGGTTATCCCAAAAAGCATATTTAAATAGTGAAAGTGAGTCTCTAAAATTCTTTTATGTATACTTATTGATGGTATAAATTAGGTTTTATTATTGGTTGACTTATATAAATCATTACCTTATGATTAGTATTTAAATAATATCCTCAATTTAATCTCATTTTTATAACCCCATTCAATGATCTTAGATAACTTAAACATAGGTCCATTGCCAAAAACTAGAGAGGTTGGGATGCCAAATCATGTTGTTATGTTTTCCTCAAATAACATGATGAATTCCTTGATAGTGTTATTTTTGGTCAGCACTAACATTTTCCATCTTTTAAAATAATCAATGGTTATATATATTAATTTATGGCTAACTTATGAGTTCATTTGATGACTCTAATGAAGTTAAGTCCTCATTGAGAAAAAGGATGCTCTTCTTCCATAGGACAAAAATACATTAAAACATGAACCTCCTTCTTTGTGAAGGTTTATAACTAATGGAATGAATGAAAATGGGCATGTACATCTCTAAATATTTTGGTATAATATTACCTAGATCATATTTTATGCATAGTTGTATTCCCTTAAGGATAGCCACTACCCGATTTATCATGGAAACTAGTCATGTCTTCCTTAAAAAAAATTTTAAAAAGACATCTGAGATATATATATATATATATATATATATATATATATATATATATATATATATATATATATATCACTTCTTTATCCATCATGTATTATATAACCTTAATCTTAATATCTCTTTTCTATGTTTGATTGAGTCTTGGAGGAGGATATACATAAAGGAGGTAGTGGAAAATTAGATCATTTCAATCTTCATAGACAATTTCTAACTAGTCCAATTACACAACCATGGTATTTGGATCAATTTTAATGATTAATTTAGTAAGACCTTGGCCTTATACCATATTGATAGGTTTTATCTTAAGGTAATACTCTTGCATATTTTCCATGCATCAACCTATGAATTCTCCTAGCTCATTCTACCCTAGAGTTAGATTTATATTTGGGTCTGAGAATATGGCATGCAACTTGTTTCTGAGAATATAATGTATGAATTTATTCACATCCTTGACTAAGGTGTAGGAATTATTGTCCAAGGTTGAATACTTAAGATCCACATCCTTCAAGTTTATCCTCATGAAAGTTATTAGGTGATCATATTTATCCATATTTTGCGTGAACACTATAGTTATGGTGTTCTTTGATGAAAAGGAATATATTTCAAATTCTTTAATATAGTCTATGTTGATTGAGACAATTGTATACAAGATGGATTTCTTTATTTGTAGGAAGGATTACCTAGATGTAGGTGTCCTCTTCACCTTTGCTTACTAATTAAAAATTTTATTAAAAGGTTTAATTATGTTAGCAAAACCAAATGTGAATTTTTGTACAAATCTAATATTAAAAAGGAATGACTTTATTTTATTTTACTATTAGGAAAATATATCCTAGAAATAACATTGGCACACACATGGTTGATAAAAATGCATTCCTTCATGATCATGTGACTAATAATCTTACCTTCAATAAAAAATGTGATTTTATTTGGGCTAAGTGAAATACCATACCTTATACACCTTTCACATATCTTATATAAGTGGTGAATGTGATCAAACTTATGTTTTGAAAAAATAGTTAAGCCATCCACATAAATAAAAAATCATATACCTATCAAAACCTCAAAATAAATGTTTATAGATTTATAAAAGGTGTTTCATAGATTAATAAGGCTAGAAAACATTAATTTTTAAGCAAAGGTACCCCCTTGGTTAAAAATGTAGTCTACGCTCTATCTTTGGGGTTTACTGAAACTTGGTTATATCTCGAGAGTCCATTCGAGAAGGAAAAAGATAGTTATATTTATTAGAATCTTGATTTAGATTTATAAAATATGGATATGATCATATTTATCCTTTATTTTTATGAATTGACACTATGTTATCTACCTAGCTAGAGTGAGGAATTGGGAAGATGATCCTAGCTGAGAGGAGTTTTTTTATTTCTTTATGAGTAAGTGGTTCATGATTGTTTGAGGTTCTTATGGTTATACTTGAGTGGGATAGTGTGGGTTATTATATTTGGGGAAAATAACTTAAGGTATCTATATTCCCATGAAATAACATATCACTATTGTAATGATAGTTTTCTAAGTTGTTCAACTTTAATAGGAGTGGAATAGATAAATATGGATATCCTAGGGTTAGTTTGATGATCCAAAATTAATTGTTATAGAATTTATTTTCTAAGTGTATTGGAATCTTAGGTATTTATGTGGTATTTTAAAGGTCAAAAACTCTCTCAAGGGATATCATCCATTTTATAACATAATTTTCTTTCAATTTCATAATGTCATCATAATCACATTCTTCATTTCTAGGGTCTTCTCATTTTTCCTCATATAAACCTGGGTCTCAACCAGCCTTGATTTAATGAATTATAAAATGTGGAGGTAATTATAAAATACTTAAAATTTCATCACATTAGATGTTATTAAATGACATGAGATGAGATCTATTGAAAATTATTTCAACCCTAAGTCATCTAGGGGTATCATGTTTGTAGCAGTTATTTCCAATTAATCAACCAATTTATTTTTCTTCACTAGAAATGGGGACGGAATTTAAAGCATTGAGAAATTCTATCAAATCCAATGTCATATGTTTATAGTTACTCATATAATAAATCTTACATTAGAATTTTATTTTAATCTGGTTCACTACTAGTTCATAATATCCAAACACACTGAGCTTTTTGATCCTATGTTTCAATGTAAATTGTAGTTCTAAGATGAAGGACTCATTTTCTACTAGGCTTGTGCATTGTAACTAGAAACTATAGGTGGATATATGCCATTTGACTAATGTTTCAATGATAATAAGTCTTATTTTATAACCTTTTTTTAGAATGGACTCCATCAAAGTATAATGAATATAGACCTAAAAATTCAAGATATTTATCAGTTTGGTTTTCAGTACATTTTGTACACAAAGTATAAAAAACTATGTTAGAGGATACTAAGTTAAATATTTCATTGAATCAATTATATTCCATGATCATGTATTCCATTATGGGTCTTATGGAAACATAAATTTTAATGGATACACCTCTCCAAGATAACCACCTATAGGAGAAATACATAGCCATGCATCTACTTAAGGTCTCTACTATGAAAAATATCATAACCCTTAAGGATATCCACTAATTGAATATAAATAAATTTTTTAATGTTAGGCTTAAAATTCTAGGTGCATATAGACATTCAAAATCTTACCCCAATCTCTACTATGAAAAATCTCATAACCCTTAAGGATATCCACTAATTGAATATAAATAAATTTTTTAATGTTAGGCTTAAAATTCTAGGTGCATATAGACATTCAAAATCTTACCCTTTAATTTAACTTCAGACTTATCCAAATAGACCACTATTTTATATAACTTAATATGTGTTAGTCTTAGTTTTTGACAAATTTTAGCAAGCATGGAATTTTAAGAGGCTCATAGTTAAAATTTATGGATATTAATCTCAAATAGATTAACTATAAGGAATAAAAGTGGGACCTTAGCCTTATTCTTGTGTATTGACACATTAATATGGGGACTTGGGTTTCACCTTTATTATTTTATCTATGAGGGACTTGATGAGGAAATATATTTTCTTAGTAATCTGGGAAAGATCATGAAAAGTGATATTTTCCTTGATACTATTCATGTCCTATACTATGTTTTAAATAATTTTATTATTGTTATGTTGGGTTTCTTTAGTTGTCTTAACATTGTTTTCATTTTTTTGGTGGAGGGTAATTTATTATTCTTGGATGAGGAGTGACACCATTGTGAGGAGGGGTTGATGTGGTAAGAGGATTCTACTATGTCTATTTACTAAGACACAATTAATCCTTTGTAATTATTGGAAATCATTCACTTCATTGGTGGAATATTCTAGTTCATTATATTCATGGATGGGGAATTATAACATCTCTAGTACCATGGCAGTGTATAGGGAACTTGGAACATTAGAGGTCTCAATTTAATTGGTATCTTTGGGGTATTTTATGAATACCTCATACTCTTCCATATATTTCTATAAGATATTGAATGGATTGAATATTTTATTGTAGTTTATTTCACCATGTTGGGTTGTATTTTGCACATAACACTAGTTAGGCAAGGCAAAATCATAAATGTTGATCTCAACAAAAAAATTAGGAGAGGGATTTGGTTAGTTTTTAGAGTGGTCATGGGATGATTATTACATTATTATGTAATTTTAATATTTAACTCTCACCACCTTTATTTCCAACTTATCTTTATATATCCAAAAGGTCATTATTGAGCTTCTATACCATGCATTATATAGCATCCAACTATTTCTTGGTGGAGAATTATGGTACACTTTGGATGTTTTTCATAATGGGTTACAATATTATATTTTAATATTGAGGTTTTAATTCACTATTTATTGGGATAATGAATCTTATGTTTTGATTAGGATAAATATGTCTCAAAAGAAACTAGTTTATCACTAGCATAGGTTGCGGAATGGTTATATTACGGATAACGGTAAAGAGGGGTTCAAATTAGGCATAATTGTAAATGTATTAGTAATTTTTAGTTCCATAAGACCTTTAGGATTCAACTATTTTTCTACTTTTATGTCTTGAACATAATCTAGAGTTAAGTCTACCACTAAAGGATCATTGTGTAGGAACATATCAATCCAAGGATATAGTGTGTTCTTCTATGTTTCAAGGGATAAATAGGCATATAATATATACAATGTAGTGATTTTGTTATACATATTTAAAAACCTAGAATTTAAATTTTGTATGGGTTCATTGAGCCCCCTTTTAATACAATTACACTATTTTTATAACACACTCAAATCAATGACTTGCCAAAACTGGGCTAGGAATGTGTTAGTGAATTGATCCCATTTTGGGATAGAACCTTCAGGAGAGTTCAAGAAACAATTGTATGGTGTGTCTATCAAATTGAATATGGAAAATTATATAGTAAAAATACTCATGTTCAACATTTAGAATTTTAATAGTAATTTTATTTTAGGTTACATGTTCCTTAGTAGTATGTACTACACTTAGTATAAATCTTGGGAGGTATCTTTCTAGGATCCTCAGTAAATCATGGATGATTTTGAGAATATTGATATTATACCCAACCAATTACACCATAGGTGATGATATAGTTGGAGGTCTATTAGGGTTAATCTAAAAGAATGAGCTAGTAGGTGTAATCATAAGTCATGTCTCCCTCTAGAAATTATAGTTATCCTATGTAATTATAATGGGGATATTATTAGTTGTCTAGGAAAAACTCAAGATCTATTTATCCACACAGTATGCTCCAAGTTTCTCATAAATAGGCTAGTATCTTAAATCTTTGTTAAAGAGTGAAAATGGGTGACCTCATTCTAAAACTATATGTTGTTATATGTTTAAGCATATAATAGGAAAAAAAAGTGTAAAGTATGGGAAAAAATATTATGTTTAGTTCTTTACTTATATCACCAACTATTATTTAGTCCAAGATATTTATCTTAGATGCATCTATTGAACTAGATTCATTAAATGAGCTATTAACCAATTTAGGGTCTTTTTTCCTCTAATTTTTATAATTATGATAATAAAATTTAGTGAATGAGTTATAGGTATGGATCTCATTTAAATACATTTCTTGGAATATATATCTAAGAGATTTAGTGATACCACTAGAGGTCAAATACCAATTTTCTCGTTATCTCAGAAAACTTCAACACTTTTAGCTACACCAATTGAAATACATTAAATTTTAGAGATATACTTTTCTTCATTCACTATTTATAAATAAATGGAAATATAATTTATTAAAAAAAAATCAAAGGAGAGGGAAGGTAAGGTAGAAATAAATTCTTATAATGAAATGGGCAATGCAGATGCTTCTAGGACAAAAACATGCCTAGATACAGTTTCACCAATATATGATAAGTTTCACAATGTCTTGGGATTAAGTAACATAAAAGAGACTTTTAGGAGTAATGGGAAATACTTAGTTATAAGACTAATTTAATTAATTAACTACAAACATGTCTATATTTAATTACACATAGATCCTTATAGGATTTAAATGAAGCAAAAAGGATAAAAATTCCTAACTAAAATAGTGGAAGCACATCTTAGTTAATACACAAAACCTACATTAAATCACAAATTATATTCCTATCACATTAGTTTTAATCAATTAAATTAGGAATAAAATGGAATAAATATAGGGCAACCAAACACATTTACATAGAAAATTAATTTTATATTAGTATAACATCATATGTTTACAAATAGAGTCAACCCTTCTAACATATTTGGTAGTAATATATAGAGAAGGGAGAGATGGGTCTTTCCTCCAAGAGGAATAAAATCCTATACTTGGCCATCATAGCCTGAAATGGTAAAAAAAGGATGAAATATTCATAATTTAATAATATATAACATGGATGGGAATTACATGGCCCACTAAGGAGAAAAAAGGAGAGGTCTAATGTGTACTACATCCTAACATTATTTTTAGTATTTGATAAGATACCAATGATTATTTTATGAGTTTAATCTCTCTATGTGAACAAAATACTCATGGAGGAGAGTATTATGTGTGTGTGTGTGTGTGTGTGTGTGTGTGTGTGTATTGTACACACACACACACACACACACACACACACATATATGTATATATATATGTGTGTGTGTGTATATATATATGTATATATGTATGTATGTGTATATGTATATGTATATGTGTGTGTATGTATGTATGTATGTGTATATATATATATATATATATATATATATATATATATATATATATATATATATATATATATAATGTGTAATAAGTATGGGTTGAACACACATCTATTGCCTTTATGGTACTATGAACAACTAAGGGACTAGACATATTGCATTATACCAATGTTCTTGACTATTTAGTCAATTAAAAAATGACAAATGTCTTGATATAATGATTTTTAGGATCACATTCATGTCTTTTACTCATGTGCTAAGATAAAAATAATTATGCAAGTCAAGATCCATGGGATTGTGACACTTTTTAATATATCACTTGATTAGGACCTATGTGGACCTTACCTTTAGTTAGTGGATAAAAATTAATTTTCATGACATGTCATCTTTAAAATTATTGATATATATTTATCATGCTCCTAGAAAAAATATTCTTGCCTTGGATATTCTTTGTCCTAATGGAAACACATGGCACAATGTTGATTTTATCTTCTTTGTCACATCATAGAGTCATCCACCTTACCACATATCTATTATTCATGCATCTAGGTCATAATTTGGTTGTCCATGTTGTTTTAATCATAGTGTGACACTTTTCATGATCTTTATTATTTACTTGGAATCACCTTTACTTACTACATTATTGGCCTTTCAATCACTATTTAGTGAGATATATACATGTGGATCGATCACTTCTTTTGATTATTCATTAATATTTGGAGGATGAACTTTGGTAATTCATTTTTAGATAAGAGGTATGTAAAAACATGAAAAAATAATATTAATTTGGGGTCTCATAGGCTCTATATTCTATTTTTCTATGTCTAAAAGTGTTAAATGAGTGGGATGCTTCCATGTGGATTACCTTCACTTATTTAGTTGATCAAGGAGATTAAGACTTAGACTACTCCTATTAAACATATATGAGTAGGATTGTTCCATATGGCATGATATCATTTATCTAGATGCTTGGGACTTGGTTGCTTCACTATTTTGATCCAAAGGAATAAGATGGAGACACATGGAATAATCTCAAAGCTGGAGATGTTGTAGAGTAATTTTATTAGCTAGCTAAGTTGATAGAAGTGAGAAACTAGGATGAGGACATCTATAAAAATACTTATTGCTTGGATGATTAGATAATAAGGACCTAGAACCATTTCATCATAATCCATGGAGAAGTAAGATGAAGACATGCATCTTTATAATGTGAAATGAGATACATGTTGAAAAAGATAAAAGATTTGAAAATAATTTAAGATGAATATGGGTGATAACAAGTGGAATAATTATGTATCTAAGGACATAACCATTAGAATTTAAATTATATAAACTTAGCCACTCTTATATTTGACATTTTTTTAGTGAAAAACATATGTGCAGTGATAATCAGTGAAATGAAACTTCAACAAAATGACTAAGTATGAAAATTTAGCCATACTATAGGGAGTCCTTCTAAGGTAGACCAATTAATATTTGGAAATGTTTCTCTATGAATACAAAATGATATTAATAAGAAAAAAAAACCTTGGGCAAACAAGTTATCTTAGTAAGTCTATTAAATTAAAGTATGAATTTTATGAACATCATGGCACTAAAAGTGAAATAGATGCATAAATAACTTCAACAAACATGTCCATTTCAACATTTAGACTTAGGTATCAATAAAATTATTAGAGTAAATGTGGGAACACTCAATCAATTTAGAATCATATCAGTACTTCATTATAGATAAAAAATTAGACTAAGAAAATGAATTCTAGCTTAGAATTATACTCACTTATTTCACAAGAATAAAAGAACATTGTATTTGAGCTCAAACTGGGTTCTCATTTGAAAATTTAAAAATGGGGTGTATTTTTCACAATAGTTAGTTTTCATATTTGTTGGACCAACCTAAATGGGTAAATTAATCTTAGAAAAATTCGGTTATATTTTCCCATCAAATGATTTTCTCACTTTGGTTGAAGGTGATAAGTTATCTTTTGAGTATCCAAAATGTGTGAGCAAATTCATGACACATACATTCTCACCAAAACCATGCTCAATCATAACACTATGTATAGGTTTATAATCAATATATTCCCTAATAAATAAAAAACAAAGTTATGAGTCACCATCCACAATATTGCTATCATTAAATGAAATATAAGGTATTCTAAACATAGAATGTATCTCATATATCAATGTACCAATAATCCCATATAATGTGTAACCATAATGTGATGGAGTAGTATGTCAATGATATGCCATTTT
Source organism: Torreya grandis (assembly GCA_037957365.1). Taxonomy (NCBI): domain Eukaryota; kingdom Viridiplantae; phylum Streptophyta; class Pinopsida; order Cupressales; family Taxaceae; genus Torreya; species Torreya grandis. The sequence goes on from JARHVA010006952.1 coordinate 118,613, forward strand.
TAAATCTAGAGTTTTCTTAAAATGTTCTTGAAATGTATTTTAAAATATCTTTTGGTTATGATTCTAAATATATAGGATAATCCTCAAAGGTAAGTTGATTAATATCAATAAGGTCCTATATCTTGTGCTTTAGTTTATAAAATCTCTTTATATAATGATCTACACATTAGTGTCTCATATAATAGGCATTGACATCAAATCCTTTTGCTAGAGTTTAACTCATATCAACCACCATAGAAGGACGGAAAGATATGAAATGACACTCTACTAGCTTCACAAGTAACAGAGATGGAGATTTTGGTAATTGTGTAAATTATATCTTAATTAAATTACATAATATGAGTCTATTAGGTTGTTTATACACTATATCAGCCCTAGTAGTTGTGTTGTTTTTAGCCTTGATAAGTCTTACATTTTAACTTGATTTAATATGAAACATGTTAGATATTTATTTAGTGGCTTAGATACATACTTAGAATTGTTTAATGTAGGAATTTTCATTTCTCTATCTCAAATAATGTGTCATAATTCATAAAAATAATTAAATTTATTGAAAATAATAGACTCATGTAAGAGACCAAGAAATTTTTTATTGAATATGTCTTGAAGTTATTTATCCACCATTGGATTTGTCATTTTATCCAACATTATCTTATATCTCAAGAAACATTCATTAATTGGTTTACTTGTTCCTAGTTTTATCTTGGAAATTTTGGCATATGATATATTTTTAGTGATTTTGATTGAAAAATGTGCTAAAATTTGATCAACTAGGGATTTTAATGTTTTTAATGATTGTATTAGTGGATCATAGAACCAGATTAAATCATAATATTTTAATCCTCTTATAAGTAATTAGCCAAGAATTTATAATTAGAATAATAATCAATTTATTAGTGCCCAAAATTGTACTCAAGTAATTGGGCCCTTGTCTGTATCAATGTTTAAGTCATTAGCCTAACTTCTATTTCAAAATGTTCCTTTGGGAGGTTAGGTTCATTTAAAAATTAGCTAAGTCCTTTGTCTTATTTTTGTCTTGGTGAAGGTGTTTTTCCCTTAGAATTTTTGGGGTTTTTACATTAAAACAATGTCTGATAGAAATAGGTCTTCAAGTTTTTTATCTCAGACAAAAAGTTCAAAGACTTATTTATGTCAAACATTTTGTCTACTAAAAAGGTTAAAAATGAATTCAATGACTTATCTCTTTCATGACAAGTGTTTTATAAAAGATTTGTAGGGCTATTTCATTTATTTTGGGTCATTTGTTTCAAAAATTATGTATGTGGCAAAAAGTCTGACGGGTATTTGCCTTTCATTCATTTTGCCTACACAAAAAGCTTGAAGAAAATCCTTTGTTTTAGGAAAAATTCTAATTCCTATTTATTTAATATTTTTTCTCCATGGAAAAAAATTCCAAAGGACACTTTCCCTTCAATATTTTTTCCCACAAAAAATCTCGAAGGAAATGTAAGGTCATTTACTTTAGCCAAAGGTACTTCCAAAAATCCTAAAGGGTCATTTTGCCTTTGAAAATTTTCCAAAGGATCATTTTTTTTAGGCATTTTGCCTTTATAAAATTCATGAAGATAAATTTAAAAGGTCAAAAGACACTTTAAAAAATCCCAAAGGTCACTTTTGAAGGGTCATTTTTCCTTTGCAATATTTCTACAAGATTATTTCCTTTGGGACTTTTTCCCTTGCAAAATTCCTGAAGGGCATCTACAAAAAGTTTGAAGGATAATTATGGATCCAGAGGACACTTTAAAAACTCCCAAAAGTAACTTTCAAGAGATTGAAGGACCATTTTAAAATGTTGAAGGACTATTCTATAGGGCATGTGCCCTTGAAAAAATCTATGAAGGGTATGTTCAAAAGGCCCAAAAGGTACTTTCAGAAAAATTTCTATGGAGTAAAGGTCCATTTCCTTCAAAAAATTTGCTTGAGAAAAAAGAATAAAGGAATTATATTTATTTGGGAGAATTACTAAGGTCAATTTATATGAGGAAATTGTTTCAAAAACAATGTCCAAAAAAATTATCCTAATGAAGGCAAAAAAGAGTTAAACATCAATTCTTTCAGTGATAGTGTAATGGTCCAATTTACTTCAAAAAAGTGTAAAGATAATTTCTTCAAAGAAATAATTTTGGATAAAATTTCCAAAATAATTATCCTTACAAAAATCTTAAGGCTAAAGACTCACTTCATAAGTGCTGAAGGAAATAGGGATACCAAAGAGAAAGACTTAGATAAAATTGCCATGGAAGAAAATCCCCAAAGAAATATTTCCAATTTACAAGCATGATGGTCTCATGGACATCTCATTACGGGCATGCATATATCAAATTTAACCTATAGGAACTATCTATTAGGATTCAAATATTCTAATATGGTTATGCAAACATCAACTTTAGACCCTATGAAGTAGTCTTTTGTTTTAAAAAGGGGCAGATCCAGCAACACACATTTTCTCAGAGTAAGATGATCCAATGATGTATGATCAAAGTTGAATAGTCAAAGGAACCCAATAATTCCATAAGTATTCCAAGTCTCGATCTTATTTGGAATGTTTTAAATTTTGAGCATGTTCTAAATATATGACAATGCAAACTAGTAGATAATTTTTCAATGGGACCCAAGATTAAAAAAAATGACACCTCCATGTGGCATAAGGATGCTCAATTAAGTATAAATTATCTGCTAAGTAAATAGAAAGCCATGGGACTTCTAAGTGGCATATCCTTGGGGTTGATTAGAAAACATTATCCAATAATTCATCGCTCTTCAAATCATGATCTGATCGAGTGAATATGCTCACCCCAGCAAGATTTGAAAGTGCATAACTGAGTTTTAAAAGTTAGAGATCCCATGGGCAAACAGATAAATGATAGGTGGCACAATTGCATACCACTAATTATAGATTAAGCATCTCATTGTAATATTTATGGCTCACCTTTTCTCAGCAAATGATGATCCAATGGTGTGAACCAAGGTAGACTTTTCAAATTTCTCTAATTACATGAGGAAGTGATAAATGTCTAGGTTGAGGTTAAACTTGATGGATTTTCCATGGATGTGGTAATAACCTGAAAAACAAAAGGAGATGTAGAAGGTGTTCTAGAGTGAATACTTCTATTCATGATCATGGATCATTCTCTATTTCATGTCATAATTAGATCATCTCCCAAGACATGATTGTAGATAAAGGATTTTCCTTAGCATACACAAAGAGGAGTTGTCATATCCAGAAGTTTCCACAATTTTTAATGGAGAAAAAAGAAAGAATTTCCAAATAGGTTCGACACGAGGACAAATTTTGTTTATTTTTCAAATTATTTTTCCCTCTAGCTATTCAAGTGAGTGATCAAATGGATCTTTAGGCTATTCCACATCAAGACAAAATATGTTTAGCTCGTCAAATGAATATCTTCCTTTTGAGCTCATGTTAAAGGCATTTTTAGACAAAAGATTAAATGATGTGCTCTAATAAGTTTCAAGTCCTCATCATTCCTTGTAGAGGAAGTTATAACAATGATTTATCTTTAAAATTAATGAAGATTTCAAGTGTAGAAAAAGAACATTTTTTAGCTACAAACATCTTGACAGGACTAAAAACATTGTTATGCAATATTTACAAGTTGCAGCCCATAGTCTCATATTTGGGAAGGACTCAAAATGTATAAATAGAAGATTTGTCTTCTATTTCAAGGTTGTTGGTTTTTGATGTTTATTAGTTGAGACAAATCATTTTATGCATCCATCTTCTCTAAGTCAAGGATCTACAAAAAAAAATTGGATCAAAAATTGTGTCTAAATTTTGTCTCCCTTCCTAAGGTGGTTGCATCTATTTAGCCATTAGAAAGCTTCGAGAGCATGTTTATGTCTCCCTTGTCAAAAGATAAATATTACCATGCTTGTCCTAATGGTAGAATTTTGAAGTGTTGATGTTTATAGTATTTATTTTCAAGTCACCATGAAATATTTGTTGATCTTTATTGTATCTTGTTAATGAAATACAACAATATGTTTTATAGTTTTTATTGATTGGATATTTGGATTTTTGTTCATTAGTGATTGTCATTATGGACATGCATCTAGGTTATAAATCCCTCTCTATAGATATATTTGTAAATGTGTTCTTGAATACATTTTAAGGGAACCTTAGGTTCTTGAATTTATCAAGAGAAAGTAAGTAAGATTCTAGTTTCAATGTATGTCCTAGTCTCTCAGGGATCATTTGGTGTTTATCATTGTCTTGCATTTGAAGTGTCTTCTACATCTTTACTAAGGAACATTGTCATGAACTTATGCTAGATACCCTATTATTTGGAAGCCACCAACAAATCACCCTCCAATGTATAATTAACTATAAACTTATCTTACCCTAAAATACCCTACAAATAACACACTTAATTTCATACTATAAGTGTTACTTGCATTGAAAATGCATAAGGTCTTGCATATTTGAAATGTGTTTGCAACTTTTGATTAAAATCCTAGCATTACAGTCATGATTTTGTCTCTTTACCATTGAATATTCTTTCAGAATAAGATTATAGTCACAGTTTCATTTATCTTTATTTGCTTATGTATGGCATAGAGCATTTATGCATCTTGTGTGAAACCCTTCACAGGTAAAGTGTGCAAACTGGTTATGCTCTAGTTATATGTGTTCCTCATGCAAAGAATCCCCATAGATATTTAATTGTAGAATCCCTTCATGTGAGCAAGCTACCCCATAGGTTTTCTCACCATGGTTTTGGTAGAGCCAAAAGTAGTAGAGAACTAACAATACCCTTTGTAGGTACCTCCCGGTCATTTTCTATAGTCTGGTCCATTATTAATTCCAAAACCTTCCTTGACTACAATGACATAATAGCTGGTCGGCCATAGCTATTTGCCATTTTCATCTAAGTGTGCAAGGCTAGATTAGAGAGGTGTTAATTGGGATCCACCACTAAATTGGTGCCATTATTTGGGACTAGACTAAACTTCTAGCCACTTGTGTTGCCAAAAATATTTGTAGAGAGATAAATCCATGAGTATTTCACCTTATGATTTCTCTATTATTACTACATTGATCTAACTCTATTGGATGTCAATGTCATGGTACTCTACTATGGATGTGCTAGGAAGTTTTAAGGTTTGATAATTTGATTTCTATTAAGTCTATTGTAAATATTTGTTAACATTTCATGTTGAAAGGTGTCTTTTCCCTTTTGAACATATTTTGATAATTTTAGTGTCTTTGTTCTTTATCTCATTTATCTTCAACAAGGCTAATTTTAGCATGTATCACAAAATTCTATAAACCATTTTATTCTATAAGTTTATTTCTAGTGGTGACTCCTATTATATTTTTTGGTTTCAAGATAGATTGGTGTTTATTATACATATATGATAACTTTCAATTTTGAGTATATTCTTATTTGAAAATTTGGAAGGACTAAGATCATCTTTCAAAGGTGAGCCATCAAAGAGGCTTTTTCTACCCATAGGTCTTCCTTAGGGAAGAAGGGGACAAGTTTGGAGGCCTATTTAAGGGAAAATTTTAGTTCCTCAAGATGATAAAGGTCTTGATAATCTTGAATATTTTTTAACCCCCCCATTGTTGAGGACTACCAAGGCTCTTCTAATAATTTTGAAACATGTAGTCCTTTTTATTTTCCATTTCCTTCTCAATCAACTGAATACCCTCCTAGGTATAATCCATTAAGTCCACCTCATTCAACCTCTCATATCCATTTGCCATTTTCTCTTGAACATATTATTAAAACAATCATGAGGCATAGGGACTAGGAGGAGAATTCGCATCCTACATTTAGGATTTCTAGGTTTAGACCTATCAATTTTGATGAGATGGAAGGCTATCCTAATGAGGTTCCATATGAAGTTAGGAAATGCCTCCCAAAATTCCAAGTGAATAATACAGTGAGAGGTGATCAAAATTTAAGATCCTATATAATATCATCAAATATTATGAGATTGAGTATGAGGATGTGTGTATAAAATTTTTTGTGTACATGTTGGCGGAGGATTCTCACAAATGGTTTAACTCCCTTCCTACTAGATGCATTGATTTATGGGAAAAGATGCAAAATATTTTTATAATTTATTATGGTGATAAGATTGATCCAAGGTTTCTCTTGGCTAAATTTGAAAATATCAAGAAGAATCCTAATGAGTGTGTGTAGAACTTCAACACTCGATTAAGCAATACCATGATGTAGCTACCTAAAAACATTATGCTTAATGACATAACATGATTAATAAAGTAATGTGATGCCTTTGATAAGAAAGCTGATTATTTTTTAAGGTATAAGGCTCCCACTAACCTAATGTAGGCATTCAATATGGCCATCCAAATTGAAAACAACATCAAGGCTATGAGAAAGCCATTGAATAAGTAGGCTGATGTGAAGTTGATCAATCTAGGAAAGACACAACCCATGAAGATAGCCAAACTAAAGGAAACTATCAAAAATTTAGCCTCTATTGTCAAATAAATGTTATACAAGTTGGGTAGAGCTAAAAATGGGGTCCCTCAAGTATCTACCAGCTATGATAGAGCTCTAAATCCAAATCAAGTACAAAGGGGGCCTGCTTTCTATAATAGAGATAATGATAGAGGGAAGAGGCCTACATATGAAGATAAGACAAAAAGAAACTAGAATAGGGGGCCTAAAAAGGAGGTGCTTGATCTTTTCAATGCCAAGGTAAATGCTTTAAATTATGATTTATACATTGATTGGTCTAATAAGTGCTTTCGACTACACCATCCATGTGATGATGTTGAACAAGTTGATGAAGAACTAGATGCACCTAAATATGTGTCATCTAAATATGAGATTTTTATGTTCGATTGTCAAATACTTCAATATGAATCAATGGCCTCCATAGAATTGTGAATTGATACTTTATTTGATCAGTCTTAGAGCACTATAAAAATGGAGAGTGTCTCAACTTTTGACTCTACTTGTGATGTTAATTTGGCATAAGCATATGAATTACCCATCCATGATTTTGATCTCTTGAACTCTATGATGATCAAGAAATATCTCAGGGGAAATTTGTTAGTTAAGGATAGGCAATTGTTAATTAATACAATAACTACCCAAAAGAAGGAATAAAAATTGAGAAGTAGGCAACTAGGTGCTACTCCTCAAGACACTACCCCTACAATTATAAAAGAAAGGAATGAAAACAAGGAAGCAAAGAAAACTATAATATTTATAGAAGCTTCTAAGATAATGCCTATAAACCAAGTTTTTAAGCTTAGAGGTGCTCATGCTAGGATCAATAGAATGCCTATATTATCTAGAATCCCTGAGGGTGAAAATGAGCTTAAGAAAAATCCACCTTTGAAGGTTGAAATCAAATTTTCAAATCTACCTCAACCTCATCCAATTTAGATATTGAGTGACTACGTTCTAGTTAAAGGTGTCATTACCCTTCCACCAAATATGCCTCTTCCCTAGTATAGTGTGTGTGACATGCCTCAAGTGTTGAGTCAAATAAAGATCACTATACCACTTGTTGAGTTATTGTAAATACTTGAACACAAGAAGCAGACCTTTGAATATTTAGAATTTGGTGAAAGGTCAACTATGAATGAAGTTAAGTTGCCCCAAGCACCCTCAAAAGAAGATGAAGAATTAGAAGAGGTTTTTAAACCTACTCTAGAGATCTATTTGGGGACTACATTAGTGGAGAATCAATTGAATGTGGATCCATATATTATGACTTTGTTGATCAATGGTTTGGTTTTTCATAACTACATGTTTGATTCTAGTGCTTTTTACAATGTGATTCCCTTGGGTGTCCTCAATGATCTTGGAGTGATAATCACATTAGCCTTTGGTAAGTGTTATGATATGGACTCATGAGAGTCTTTAGTTATTGGACAAGTTAAGGGGCTGGTGGTATAGTTGGTAGTTCATCCTAGAAAGTACTTGAACATGGATGTGGTAGTTGTATACTACCCACCTAAATGGGGGAAGTTGATATCACATAAATGGACTTCCATCATGGGTGGAAGTGTGAAGATGTACCTTTATTATGTCACCATCCTTTTAGAAGATAAGATGGTTTGACTTTATAGAGATCCAAAGATGCTACATGTGATTAAAGATATAAAGCATGCTCTCAATGAACTGTTGTACATGGATGTTGAGATTGGTAACTTTGTTGGGAACGTTGATGTTAGAAAATAGCCTATTATTCTTAATTTTGATCTTGACAAAGAAAATATATTCTAGAGGTTGTACTTTGATGGGTTTCCTCTAATCTTGGGAATGGAGTTGGGGTTATCTTATATGCCCCTAATGGTAAATGATTTATGCTTTTTTGTAGCTTTATTTTGAATTCAATAACAATATTTTTGAGTAGGAAGCACTCTTTCTTGTTCTACTTATTGCCCATGAATATGGAATAAAATGTCTAATTGTTAAGGGCAATTTTGAGTTGGTGGTAAAGTAAATCCTTAGTGCTTTTATCACTAAAAATAAAAGGATGAAATAGTATAAGAATGTTGTTTATGATTTTTTAGATTTATTTGATGCATTCAATATTTTTTAACATGATAGGAGTGTCAACCAAGAAGTTGATATAATTTTAGGGTTGGGTGCTTAATTTGATATTGCAAATACAAACCCTCACTATCAATATCAAGTACTTGTTTGGCCTTCAAGCCTAGATAATTTTCATCATTGGTAAGTCTTTGATGATGATGAGTAGATTAAAAGGTTTATAAACTATGAGGATGAGTTCCATTATCACCTCATAGACTTGGAACTCATGGTTCCATTCAGTGATGAGAAGGAGACCTTGTTGTGAGAGACAACATTTAGTTGAAGACAAACACTATCTCAAGAAGTCTAGTTAGCTTAGAATCATATTTTGATGGAGAGGATAAAATCAAGTCAAGAGACTTATTTATCTCAAAGGATGTGACTAAATGAAACTTGGGTTCTCATGAAAATCCAATGAAGGTTTGGTTAGGTACTCACCTTAGTGTAATAAATAAAAAATATTACATCTAGCTATTAAAAAAGTACCAAGATTGCCTAGCATGGTCTTATTATAAGCAAAACAATATAGAGAAGACTTGTTGTAGAATATTTTCCCATTAATTCCTACTATCAAACCTTTCAGGTAGAAATAAAGTCCCATTAACCCCATCTTGGCCACCAAGATGAGGGGATAACTAAATAAGAATGGTGACATTTGCTTGTGTGTGGCTTTCAAAAATCTGAACAAAGCTTATTTAAAAGGTAATTATCCCCTACTTAATATGGAGAACCTACTACAAAATGTTATTGGATTACAAATGTTATCCACATTAGATGGCTTCTTAGGTTACAACTAGGTTATGGTCAAGGAATCTGATAGGTCAAAGACTACGTTCACTATGCCTTTGGGCACTTATGTAAACATGAGGATAATTTTTAGGTTGATGAATGTTGGTGAAACATTATATCAAAGTATATATGTTGCCTTTATAGGTTTAATTAACCATTTCATTGGTGTGTATTAGGATGATATCATTGTGTACACTAAAATAAGAGAAGAGCATTTACAACATCTTAAAAACATGTTGATCAGATATAGGGAGTTTGGCTTTTCACTTAATCCTAAGAAGTGCCACTTTAGAGTACAAAATGCCAAGTTGTTGGAACATATAATGTCCAAATATGGTGTCATGATCATTCCTAAAATGGTTAAATCCATTGAAAAAGTACCTATCCCATAATCCAAGAAAGGAATTTAGTCTTTCTTTGGATAGATTAACTTTGTAACAAGGTTTGTGTCTAATTTTGTAGAGATCACTCTACCAATTAATTCTATGTTAAAGAAGGACTAGACTATTAAATGGTATGGGAACGCCATTCAACTATTTAGTAACATCAATAGAGCTATAAATTCTACCCCTATTTTGGCTAGTCCTAATTACACAAATCCATTATGTGTATTCTCTTTTGCATCATCCAATACTTTGGCTATTGTCTTATTGCAAAAGAATGAGGTTCGTGAGCAATACATAGCTTTATTTATAAAAGCTATGCAAGGTCCTAAATTAAACTATACTATCATGGAGAAATAATATTTTACTCTTTTAAATCCTTATAAAATGTCCATGCCATATATTTATAGTTTGAAGATCATTGCTATGTCTCTCACACCATGGTGAAGGACATTTTAACTTAGACCATCTTATTCAACAAAAGGTGCAGGTGGGTCAACAAGATACAAGATTATGACATGGATATCCAAACCACCAAGATTATGTTTGAGAATAATTTTCAAATTGATGAGGTAAATAATGGTGTTTTTAATGTTGATTATTCCTTGAGTCTATTCAATGTGTCTCCTTGGTATATAGACATTGTTTACTACTTGTAGAATCTAAACTATCCCCTGGCTTGGATAAGAACCAAAGAAGAACACTAAATTGTATGTCCTAAAAATACCTCTTAACTAATGATGGACTAGCATGGAATAATCTAGATGGGGTTCTCCTAAGATGTGTCCTATAATAATAGACTTTTGTCTTGATCAAATAATTCTATAGTGGACTTTTTGGTGACCATTTTGCACCTAAACTTATATCTCATAAAATGTTAAGAGATGGTTATCGGTGGCCATCACTATTTAAAGATGTTGCTCGGATAGTCAAATAATGTGAGAAATGTCAACGCTTTGATAGGAGGATGAAAGCTTTACTTAGGTTCTCTTCCCTTGCATCTTGTGATGATTAAAGGCATATTCAAATAATGGGGAATATTTTTCATTAGATAAATCATAGATTCATCAAGCACTAGGCATAGATGGATCCTATTTGTAACTGATTACTTCACCAAATGGGTCAAATCAATCTTGAAAAATAAGGAAAGACACCAGGTAGTAATGATTTTTTTGTTAAATCAAATTATTTGTAGGTTTGGTGTGCTTATTAAGATAATTACTAATAATGTTATGATCTTCAAATCAAAACCTTTGGTTAAATTATTCAAATACTATGGGATTGACTTAAAATATGCTTCCAATTACAACCCTCAAGGGAATGGGTAAGCTGAATTAATTAATAAGAGCTTATTTGATATCATTAGGAAAACATTAGAAGAAAACAAGAAGAAATGGGGTGAACAGCTATAGTTTGCCTTATGGGCTAATAGGATTACTACTAATAGAGTTACAAGCAGAAGCCCTTTTAAGATTATTTATGGACCTCAGATAGTTCTACCTATGAATTTATGAAAACCCACCCATCAAATCATGTATTAACTAGGGTATGATGAGCAAGTCCACCACTATGAAAGTAGGGTGAACTAGATTATTGATCTTGATGAAACTCAAAGACAAGCTCATGAAAGACACCTTAATTTTAGGAAGCTAAAGAAAATATTTTATAGAAAGGTCACTCCAAGAACATTACAAGTAGGTGATCAGGTTTTATTTTGGGATAATAGGCATGAGGAGAAAGGAAAACATGGTAAGTTTGATGCCTTGTGGATAGGTCCTTATTCCATTAACTATAGGATTGGGGAGTATACTTTCTTCTTAAGAGATCTAGAAGGTGAGATATTGGAGCTACTAGTCAATGGTGGACATATAGAAAACTTCTTTGATTGAGTCTATCTAAAGCATGTGTACCATATTGTATAGTGTTTTATTGCTTTGTCTTTTTGTTGTTTTGTTGCTCCTTACTTTAGGCCTTTTTTAGATAGTTCTCTTCCTCTCATTTTTTGTTGTTTTCATTTTCAGATCATCCTAATCTATTTTTTGTAAGTCTGCCATGTTTTGTTGAGCCTTCATGAATGTTTTCTAAATTTGATAAGTTTTAACACTGTAACCCAGTGGATTGGGACTTGGTCTTGTATTCTATGGTTTTTTGCATACGCACAAGGGGTATGCATCCTTGGGTGAGATCTAGTGTTAGTACACAAAATTGCAACAAAGTAATTGGGCCCTTATCTATATTAATGTTTAAGTCATTAGTCTAACTTCTATTTTAGAGTGTTTCTTTGGGAGGTCAAGTTCATGTAAAAATTGGCTAATTCCTTTGTCTTGTTTTTTACTTGGTGAAGGTGTTTTTACCTTAGAATTTTTAGGCTTTTTGCATGAATATAATTTTTGATAAAAATATGTCTTCAAGTTTTTTATCTAAAATAAAAAGTTTGAATACTTATTTCCATTAAACATTTTATCTGCTGCAAATTTTTTGAAGAAATTCAATGACTTATCTCTTTCAGGCTAAGTGTTTTACAAAAAATCCAAAGGGCTATTTCATTTTTTTTAGGTCATCTATTTTAGACTTTTTTTTCATGGAAAAAAATTTGAAGGGAACTTTCCTTTTGGGCTTTCTACTTGCACAAAAAAAATCTTGAAAGAAATCATTTGTTTTGGGGAAAATGTTATTTCCTATTTGTTTCATGCTTTTTGTCCATAGAAAAAAGTTGAAAGGGAATTTTCCCTTTGGGCATTTCTACACAAAATCCCAAAGGAATTTTAAGGTCATTTGCTTCAACCAAAATTACTTTCAAAAACCCTAAAGGGTCATTTTGCCTTCACAAAATTTCCTATGGATCATTTCCTTCAAGCATTTTGCCTTTGAAAAATTCTTAAAGGGCACTTTCAAAGTGAAAAGGACACTTACAAAAATACTAAAGGGCACTTTCAAAGGGTCATTTCCCCTTTGCAAATTTTTTGAAGGATTATTTCTTTCAGGTATTTTTCTCTTACAAAATTTCTAAAGGGCATCTAAAAAAATTCAAAGGATAATTCTAGATTTGGAGGACACTTTCAAAACTCCCAAAAGGTACTCTCAAGAGATCAAAGGATCATTCTAAAAGGCCAAAGGATCAATTGTTGTGTGTATATTTTGTATCCCTTACTAAGTTGGTTGTATCTATATAGACATTAACAATCTTTAAGAGCATGTTTATGTCTCCCTTATCAAAAGAGAAATCTCACCATGCTTGTCCCCATGGCAGCAGTCCTAAGTTTTGATGGTTGTAGTATTACTTTTCAAGTCACTGGAAAATATTTGTGGTTCTATATTGTATCCTATTAATGAAATCCAATAATATGTTTTATAGTTTTTGCTGATTGGATATTTGGATTTGTGTTCATTATTGGTTATCATTTTGAGCATGCATCTAGGTTATAAATCCCTCTATATAGTTATATTTGTAAATGTGTTATTGAATACCTTTTAAGGGTACTCTAGGTTCATGAATTTAGTAGTAGAAAGTGAGATTCTAGTTTTAAAATATATCCTAGTCTCTCAAGGATCATGTGATGTTTATCATTGTCTTACATTTGAAGTGTCTTTTACATCTTTACTAAGGAACATTGTCATTAACTAATTCCTGATACCCTACTATTTGGAAGCTGCTAGCACATCACCCTCCATTTTATAATTAACTATAAACTTGTCTTACCCTATCTTATCCTACAAATAACACACTTAGCTACATACTATAAGTGTTACATTCCTTGAAAATTCATAAGGCCTTGCATATCTAAAATATGTTTACAATTTGTTCTTTAAATCCTACTATTGTAGTCATTATTTTATCTCTTTACCATTGAAGATTATTTCAAAATAAATATTGTAGTCACAATGTCATCTATCTTTAGTAGCTTTTATATGACATCGAGCATTTGTGCATTTTGTGTGATAACCTTTCATGGGTGAAGTGTGCAAACTTGGTTATACTTTGGTTATATGTATTCCTAATGACAATAATACCCATGGAGATTGAATTGTATAACCCCTCCATGTGATCAAGCTACCCCATAGGTATTCTTACCTTGGTTTAGATAGAGCCAAAAATAGTAGGGAACTAACCATTCCCTTTATAGGTGCCTCTTAGTCATTTTCTATAGTATAATCCATTATTTATGCCAAACACTTCCTAATATGTAATGACATAATAGTAGCTTTCTAATTAGTATTTACCATTTTTTTCCAAGTGTGTAGGGATAGATTAGAAAGATGTAAAACTAGGAACAAACACATGGAATGCCACATAAAAGGATATAATATGTTGTTTAGGATCACCCTTGACATCATAAAGTATGAACTTTAGTAAAACAAAACCAATTGGCAAAGGGTGTACATATATATCAGGTACAAGTGGGTTATATAATACATCATTTGACTCAATAGCATGATGTGGTTTCATATAATTTTTCTCAATATTTTTATCCTTATATTGAAAAATATATATAGTTTCTAAAATATCTTGTATATCTTTGATTACTAAGGTTTAAAATTTGACAATTCACCAAGAGGGATGCAAAATCTTTTGTTAAAATAGGCATTCATACATGTAATTGAGTTTAAGTGATAATGGTTTTCATGGAGGATGTATCAACATTGAGACCATATAAGGGTTCATTATTAGATGTGGAGGTACTCGACTTTATATTTTTACTTATTTAATCTCTTGTAACCTATAAAAATACATAAATTAACTATTTATTTGAAATAAAATGATTGATTAATGATTTTTTTCTTCCATTTCAAATATATATTTTTTATTAAAATTTTCCATGGTTTATAAATGAAAAAAAAATATATGAATAATTGAATAAAATTAGAACTAAAAATAAGCAAAATAACATGAAATCTTAGGAGGTTGGAAATCCAAGGACAAGTTATGTTATGCAAAAGAAGACTCATAGGTCAGGTTTGCTAAATGTTTAACTCTTTTGGAATTGATGGGTTGGGAGAAATAAGTTATTCAAGATTGAGATAACCTAATACTAAAAAAATACCAATTAAATAATTTAGTTTATGATATTTTATTTTAGTGTTGAATTAAAATAATAATAAATATATAAAGTATAATGCTAAATAATATTTTGATTTCATAATAATGAAGAAGAAATAATGCTTAGTTTATGATATGATTCATATATAGATATGAGATGTACATGTGTTGAAATGGGTTGTTTGATGTTCAAGAAATAGTAATCAGATTATTTAAATATCCATTTTATATTCATAAATAATTATATCACCCTATGGACACTTATGTTGATGCTATTTCTAAATCGTGATGAATTTATCAAGTATGAAATGGTAACTATATCAAGATATGATTGCCTTGGTATTTCTAGGTTTGTTGTCACCTTTCATTTGATGTATCTTGATCTCACATGTAGGTTGTTGATGATTGTTTGTATATTAAACCCTAACTCTCCACCTTAGGTTAGGTTACCTTGTCAAAAAAATGGGTTAGTGAGCTCATGGTGTTGATATGAAGTCAAATACCCCTCTATCAATGATTTATACCTACATAGTCAATATTCTAAGGAAGGACTCAAACTTATGGAGTTATCCACTATTTTTGGGAATGTGTGTTTATAAGGGTGAAATATACTACATGAAGATCCATTTTGTGATCTAGATTATATGGCTCATGAGCTATCTTTTAAGTTATTTAGATCTATAGTAAGATTAAATCTATGTTTGATATAAAATTAGGGATGAATATGGTAGAATAGATTAGTTTTGAATTTGATTGATTGAGATCAAAAGTGTATTTTCTTGGTAATTGATATATACCAAAATGAAGTAGATTAAACTTATATTTATACTAGATATTTTTCAATAATCCTCACATAAGGGTTAATTACATTATTAGGCCAACCCGCACACCAAAATATTTTAAAATTTGAGTGTTTATAGTGTAAGGACACTTATGTTGGAGCAAGTATAATAACATCGATGCTAATGTACTACAATGAATTCTAATTTTGAAGATGAATGAAATTTATTGAGGTTATCTACCTAATTATGAAGGATATACATTATATTTTATGTGTTTTATGGTTACAATGATATAGATAATAACAATAATTAGAATTGGAATAAGAAGTAATTCATTATACCCAATTAGGCTATGAATGCAAGAATTTTGGCCTAGAGGAAGATTAAACTGAAGGGTAGAGCCTTGAGATATATTTTTCAAGTGTACAATACTAGTTTAACATATAAATATAGATTTTAAGCAACTATAATATTTATCATGTTTATATATTTTAACATTGTATCATAATATATTGATAATTTGAATTATTTCATTATCTTGTTTCTAGATTTTTTTTTCTGAATTGACTAAGCTATTATATTTTAACTATTTTTAAAAAGCACTAAACAAGTATATATCATTAAAATAAATTTTATGATGATACACATAATAGCAATCATATAAGACATATAACTTTAACAATCATTTGATTCAAATAAAAAATATTAACTAATAATTTGAAAATAATAGACATGAATTTTATGCTAGTGGGTACATAATAAGCAAGTTAATCAAGAGAAGACACACATCAAATGAATACACTATGTTTTTAATAATTACTTACTAAATTCACATAATACTCGAAAGACTTGTGATTTTTAATATGAGTATTACAAAAAAATATTAATTCTTTTCATAGTTGGAAAAAAGGACATTGTGGTGGATTTTATTTTTTCATCTTACATTTTATTGGGTTTTAGCTTTTGACTAGTCATTTTTTCCCAACTATACTATATTTCATGACTAATTTCCATAGGATTTGACTATTGTCTTTTGGTTTTTACACTTGGGAGTAAAAATGAAGTTTTATTATGCGTAAGACCACAAAACATATGTGTTAAGTTTTTTAATGCATCCAAAATATCTACATATGTTGATAGTCCTTTCAAAATAGTGGAAATATTAGTCTTATTGTTTATTGTCTAGTTTTTCTTCCTCTATCTAAGATCAATGATGTTTTTCATGTAGCAAAATTGAGGAAACATGTTTTTTAGCTTCCTCACATTCTGGATTGGATTAACATCTAGGTAGTAGATGATGAGGTGATTCATATAAAACCCATAAAGATATTTGGCCATCATAGAATTAGCCTATAAAACAAATTTTTAGAGTAAATTTTTATCTATTAGGACTAATTGAGTGAGAAAATTTCCCCCATGGAAGATGAAAGTCTTTTTCAGATGCACTATCCTCATTTAATTAGTCTTAAGGATTGTTCCTCATTTAGGGGGATGAATATCATATCTAATTAAGACATTTAATTATTTATGTGTTCAGGTTTTTTGTTTGATGATACATTTGGATTATTGTTATAGTGATATCAAATTATTTTACGTTATGAACATTTATTATGCTATTATAGATATGTTACTATTTCTTTTATTTCACTTTCATCATTTTAATTGGCTTACATTATATCAAGTCAGTAATTTTTATGTCATTTTTATGTTTATAGGTGATAGATGAGGTATTGAGATAGGTTTAGGTCTTAAACACTTCACTAGATAGATGCTTAAATTTATATAGGTAAATGAATGTTTAGGTGAAATAATGAGGTTGAGTTAGTTTACTCCTAGTTTTTTTTCCATTTTGAGTTGTGACATTTTAGTACTTTAAAAGTTTATTTCATTTTTTATGGAATATGCCATTGTAATTTATAGAATTGTGCCTCTTAGTCTTTATTTTTTCTTAGCTATAAATACATACATTATTTCCATGTTTTTTCTAGTCAAATCAATTTATGATTTTATAATGATGGGAGCCATATTTATGGTTGAGTTCATTTGGAAACATTGTAAGGTCTCTGGACTTAGTCTATTGTTGTAATCATTTTTTAAATTATATAAACATTGATTGAGGTTTTCATAGTCATTACGGATATTTGGAAATTTTTAATTTTAATACATTAGAAACATAATGATTATTTTTCAATGATTTTCAACTTAGGTCAAGTAACCTAATCATTTGATTAGAATTTTCATGAACACTTTAGGGAACTCATACTTTGGTCATTGATTTTTGTGAGTGAGATAAATGAGAAGTGAAGGAGTATGGGGGGAAAATATTATTTGTCATTATGGCCATCGAGGGTGTGAAACACTTTGATCTTGAACTAAATTTATATTTAAATTGAAGTAACTTTGAAAATGATAAAAAGAGTTGAAACCCGAATTTAGTGGACTATGTATGGGATGGAAGTTAGATTGTGAGGAAGATACAATGAGAGAATAAAAACTAAAGATGAGATAAATTAGAAGCAAAGGTTTTCATACTAACAAGTATGTCTGTAATTTAATTTTTCAAAGATATACACTATAAGTTGTGATCATAGGAATTTGATAAAGACAGGAGGTTAGATCAAGTATTAGTCCATAAAATCATGAAATCAACACACTAACATACTAACATATCTAAGCCTATATCTTAAGGGGAGCTTAATGAACAAAAAACAATTAAAACCCCAACTAAAATGCGAAAAAAAATAATCTTTACCGTATTTGAGAGCTCCAAATGATTTCTTCATTAGTTTGCTCGGTTTATGCATAAGAAGTATTCATAAATGACATATAGATAACATCATCTCCTCTATGTACCATTGTTGAATTTTTGGCTTGATATATTCAATATATTGATGGATTTAGCTCAATTTCAACATTATAACACTAAGCTTTTAGCTTCATAAATCGATTCCTCCATTATAACTCTACTTTGATTTAGATCCTTAAATGAAGAGCACTAGGTTTTATTTTATAAGATTTCAAATCCCTTGGAATGGATTAAATCTAACCATGGTTGAATTTATTAACTCTAGTTGAGTTTGGCATATTCCAAGAATATTATTTGAGATATTTTCCAAAAGTGACAATTGACAAAGGTAATGAGTGTATTATAGAATGTTTTGAGATGCTCTTGAATTTCATTTTTAGTAATTGATTTGATTGGTTTTTTATCTCATGGGTGAGCTTAATTAGGATTTAAAATTCATCTAACTTGATAATTGATTTTGATTAGGATGTCCAAGTTAATTAATTCTTTTTAGGTATTTGGTCAGTTGTTTAATTTTGATTAATTCAATGTGTGCATTTGCCTTGTTTGATTGATTTAATAAGAAAAATTAATTTAATGCAAGGTTATAAATCCAAATTTTAGACTACTAGAAATTCTTAGCTTAAATGTTTAATGATTGGTAAGAATTGGTCTAATAGTCCAATGCAAAGTCATTAGTGGCCAAATTTACATGTCTACAGTTTTCCCCTATTTGGGAAGATATTGCAAGATATAAGCATATTAACATCTTTTCAAATAATAAAATGGTTCTTTATTCTTACGAATACAATGGTAATGACTGAACTATAGTTTCCCCCTTAAGGGAGTGTTTGGCAAGTGGGTCGGTAAATGGTCCCTCGAAAGAAAGAAGCAAAATGAGGGGACCAAACAAATGAAGATGATGGGGTGACAACACAAATATTTTCCTAAAGTTGGGGAAAATCACTAAGAAATACATGTGGGATGGTGTGCAATGGTTTTCCCAAAGGAGTTTATAATCATTATACCCTGATACTAGAAATGTGGTATGATAACATAATGATTTGCCCAAATGTGGTTATAATCATTGAGAAGATGGAATGGCCCAATTAGGATAGACAAATAAGAAATGAAATTGGTGATAACATAATGATTTGCCCTAACAGGTGATATAATCATTAAGAATGCATGTGGGATGGTGTACAATGTTGATGTGTTATACCTCAATTATGAAAAACATGATTAATGGCTAAGGATTGATAACTTGATATAGAGGATAAAGATGAATTTGGAATAACATGTTAGTAGGGAAATGCTCATTTGAACTAACAAAGGTTGAAATTATTTCATTACTTAAATTAGTCTATTTGGGATATGATTAGGAGTAGATTGGGATTAGTACTGATGCTAGTGTCGATGAGATGGTGATGTTGCATTGATGTTGTAGACCTCTAAAAATTGATTTTTTCTATAACATTTGATGGTAGGCCTCATGATAGAACACCATGGGGGTTTGGCCAAAATATGCATAAGGACTGACTCCTGATATCTAATACTCAATGAAAAATAATTTCATCGATGATAAAAACCATGATGATAATGTAGACATTTTAATATGGTTAGATTAAATAATAATGTGAAAGGAATCTCCCAATGAACAGACATAGACTAAATTAAGGACATAGTGTTGAAAGCAAATAAACAAGCACACAAACAAAATAGACAAAGAAAGAAATAATCAAGACAAAGAAAGAAACAAATAAGTGTTAGTCCATATGTTAGTATAAATAACATGATGAGCATTACCCCTAAAAACTAGGTGATAACTGAATAAATAAAAAATATGGATGAATAGAATAAAAGGAATGGGTAGTCGAGTTGTTTCCATATGCACTAGGCAAGTGGACACTACCTACATAATTTCATGGATATGATGATCCAACAAAACTTCAAACTAAATATATTTCTTCCAGAAAATTGGAAGAAAATGATTATTTATAGAAAACATAATGGATTAGATGGAATAATAGGGATGAAATCAAAAAATGGTGATCATGTAGGATAAAAGGCTAAAAAGGATGGGAAAATTAAGGAACATTGATTTGTTTGTGGCTTAGTGAGGGTTCTCAAAATCCTTAAGGTAAAGAAGTGGTCAATGTTTTTGGTTTTTATAAATAATTTTAAAATTGTTTTGGAATTTTTAAAGCATCTCAACTAAATTAAGAATGATAAGACACTAAAAAGGTCCAAGCTTTCAAAATGATGAGAGCATTATAACTTGAAATCATGTTCATAAAATGATAAGAGCATGGTTTAGGTTGCTCAAAAAATGGTGAGAGTGTGGCTAAAGGGTGATTGATCTAACCTTAACATGAATCAAACATGACCCACATAGTCCCAAAATGGTTATAGTTTAGAGTATTTTACCTCACAATAGAGGAATATGACTAGTGTTTTGGCTAATTCAAATAAAATAGGCATAGTTGGTACGATGTCATAATACAACATAGGAATGGCTAGGTGATATGTCAAGGCACAAAAAATAAATGTTGCTCCTAAATTTCACATAGATGCTTATAAATAGGATATAAATGATAGATAAATAATACCAATTTTTCCTATTAGGTGATATAATTAGTATCAAGACTAGTGAACATGGATTTTCTCTAGTAGGTGATATAAGTAGGCTCACATAAACAAACTTGATAAGAAGGGAAGAAGAAACAAAGGATGAAACTACCAAAATTTCTATCATACTGATAAAAAATACTACCTCTATCTAAAATTATTGAAATAAATATTGAAATCGATCTAATTATATATGGTAAAAACATGAAACCAATAGATGAACCAAGGTCAAATGGGCTAGGTTGATACGATTCAAAACATGTTTTGTCAAGTAGGAATGGAATGGTTGGATGGGATATGATATAATAATAATTGATTAGGATAATGATTGGTTTGATAGATTGGATAAAATGGTAAGAAGGATGCCCCCAAGAATAAGGTGAATGGTTAGGATATGTGACAATAAGAAAAGGATTGATAACTTGATATGTTATGGTATATTTTTGGTTTTATCCTGGGTATGATAATTAATCTTGTTGTTCCTTCTAAAGTAGATATGCATGTATTGATCAACAAATGATACAACCAAAATATTCAATCATGTAAAGTACTAGCCCACACCTTATCTAAATAGTTATATTAATAATTGACTACATATTTTGATGTAAATGATGTTGTGATCTTCATCGATCATTGATGTTATTTCCTTCAAACTTCAAGACAAGGTATCTTTATAGCCCCTGCAAAGGAAATTATGACCATGGATGGTAAATTAGGATAAATGTTGAATGATAGGTTTGATTTTTAAATGTAATGGTGGATGATAATGGAATGTATAATGGTGGGGGAAAAAATTAATATTGGGATTTTTAGGCACGCACAATGTTGTTGATTCTAGATTCAACATAACATTAGATGTGGTAGGGCCAAAGACTTCTTCTCTTAATAGAACTACCAGATTATTATATTATTTTATCCTAAGATTAGATACCATCTAATTATGCTATAGAGTAAAATCTATTTTTATTTGATCTTTGATATCATCTTCATTAAATAGTGAAGAAAATTTATGCTCAGCTATTGGCACCTCAAAGAGGTTTCTACCAGTGAATTTGTCTTGATATTGCATAGCACCTTTGAGAAGGTTTCACTAAGGAACATTGAATTTGACTTTTATTGTCCCTTATCACCTTTGAAAAGGTTTCACAAGAAGATGTTGAGCTCTTACTTTGATTATCACCTAGCACCTCCAAAAAGGTTTCACTAAGAGAGTGTCATTTTGTTGTATGAATGTGGTCTTAACCTTCTTATTTTTCTTTATCTGATATGTCAGCATGGATTTAGTTTAACAAGGTTTAATTCTGTTGATCCCAATCAATACTTATCAGAGGTGGAATGTCAATGATATGGATATGATGGTTAATGGTAATCGTGGAAAAATGGGGGTTGGCAGCATAATCCTTGTATAAAATACTAGGATAACTTGTATTGATGCTGAAGTACTCATCCTCAAAAACCATGAAAGGATCACAAATGTATTCAAATTCATCTATTAGGGATGCATAACCAATATAGTAATAACCACGAACATATTCTAATTTTTAATTTGATTCCAACTCAAGGGACTCTAAGTCTGATATCAAGACTAACATTTATTTTGATTTTGATGCTAAATTTGATGTCGGTATAAGAATAAAACTTGACTCTAATTTTGATTCTTCATCTGATGGGTACTCTATTACAATGATGTCTTATTTAATGTTTTGTATTAGACAAGTAATGAACTATAATGGTATAATAGACTCTACTAAGACCAACATGTCAAAGTAAGACTCAGGAATGGTAGGATAAAGGTCAAGATACAACTCCTTAGAGACTAGCTTGTCAATAGTAGACTCTTGAAAATAGACATAGAGATAAAAGGTGACTCATCACAGGTTGACTCATTATAAATAGTTAGTTTAACAGAAAAATATTTGATTAGTTGAATGATTTAGCCTTGGTTTATGTTTGGTTGTAACATAATAGTCTTAAACATAGCTTAGTCCTCAAATGATTATCTCAATTAAGGTATTGATTGGACTAGTTGGGGTTATAGTTGAATGATTGGTTAGAGTTTTGATTGGATTGGATGAATGGCTAGTTGATGTTGTGATTGGATTGGATGAGGTTTATATTTGATAATGATACGGCATTATGGAGATTGATTTCTCATATAATCCAAAAGATGAAGTCATCAAATGGTATGGATAGGGTGTTGTAAATCTTGGTTTCTATCTTCAGCCAAAGGATAAAGTCCTAGTGGTAATTTTATTCCTTAGATATTATGGAGATTAGTACCTCATATAATCTTAAGGAGGGTTATGGGTAGCTAAGGGTCAAATAACTAAAGGGAAATGTGAAGGGTGATTAATCACCAAAGCTAAAGCATCCAAGTCTTCTTGAAAAACCATATCATCCCAATCAAAGTCTCAAGTTGGTTCTTGACTATGTTCCATGTATTGATTATTTTAAGGAGGGTATGGATCCATCTCCCAAGTAATATTATCATTATAGAGGTTTGTACCCAATTCCACCTCACTAACCATATCATCCCAGTTGATGTCTTCACTTTTGTCCATGATTTTATTTAAGGTGGAAAAAATTTTCTATCACAAACCATGTTATTATCAAAGGGGTCTTGAATAAATCCATAAAAATCAAAGCCATTTTATGCAGCCATTCTATCATAATTTGGATTGCACATGACTCCACCATAAGTATATCTAGACATATCTACATTAATGAAGAATGCTCTAAAAATAAAAAGGCGTAGAGTTCTGCAAACTCTAAAAAGCTATGTCCAAAGGAAAAATGGTTCAAACATGGTCTAACTTGGTAAAAAAGATGGAACTGTATCTCCAAATAATGATTTGATCATGGAGTTGTATCTCAAAAATGGTTTGTGATAAGACTTGGCATAAAATAGGCTAATGTCAAATGTCTAACATCAAATGCCATACACACAAAAAGTCAAACAATAAACAAAAATTGGCATGTCAAAGTTTAGGCCAAAGTGTTCCAAACAAGGTCTAAACTAGGAAAGGGGAAATTTTGAGCTACTAGGGCTTTCATCCAAATGAAGAGTTAAAAGTTAGGCTCAAATAAACATGATCTGCTAGGACTTTTGACTAAATAGTGTTAAGAGATAGACTTTGAAATAAAGGATGATATGATTTGACTTAATCTAACAAGGTTGGAAAAACTTTGACAAAAACCTAACATATAGAATCAAACATAAACATGATCAGTTGGTATAAGCCATAAGGTAAAAGGCACCTAGAGAAATAAATATGTTTACCAAAATAAAGGCACAAACAATTATGAGGATAGTCTGAATGACCAAATAAGTGATAGTTTTCAAATTTGATCAATTGATTAACCTAATTTATGCAACCTAAAAGAGAAATATTTGTGTATTGGTCCCTATGAAGTGAGACCTAAACAAAAATTCATCATTATTTGAATTTGAACTTGGAAAGGTTAATTGAAAACTTAGTGGTTGAAAACTATGATTGGAATAAACAAGTTAGACAAGATTGGAAAATATGACGACACATGAGTAAGTTCTAAATGGCATATGTGACATGGTTTGGTTAGTTTGAAACAATGGTTTTTGATACAAAGTCAAACAAATCTTAAAATAAAATGAGCAATCTAATAACATAAGCATGCTTTAATGATGTGATCAATGTTATGTTCCAAAGACCCAAAGGGTCAAACTTGATAATGATGTGGGCGAAATAATGGTACCCATTTCAAACAAGTAACACACACATAAACTTGTTTAGCAAAAATTGTAAGGCATAAGTGTGGTATAAAAATGGCAATCATAACACCTCCTTTGGATCAAGGAGTGACGTATAAACAAATTGGTTTGGATTTGGATATAAACAAACACATTAGTTTTAGTCTCAAAACACCAAACAAGAAATGACCAATATACTCTAAGTATAATCATCCAAATCCTAGCAAGGGTATGGTAATGTAGGGTTGACTAAACTAATTGGTTTTTGATCATTCTAGATGGATCAATTACATAATGACTTTCATGACAAATGATGTAAATAACACACTTTAATTGGATGTTTTTGGCACTTATCTTGTTTAAAAATTTTCTTTCCCTTTTTTTAACCACTACATCCATCATTTTCTCATTATAGTGCAATGTCCGATGTACATATACATCCTAGTGCTTAACCCCAACACTAGAAGGTGGTTTAATTGCTCAGACCTTCGATCCTAGTAGGGGTGATGAAGTCAATGCTAGGAGATTAAACCTCAGGACAAAGCTTCCCTAAAGAACTCATGGGAGGTAATAAAGTTCTCCTCACAAGCCAAGATGCATGAAATAAATAACATAATAGAAAGACTTTATGGTCGACTCAAGATCACCCAATACTATTATGAGTTTTTGGGGAGGGATTTAAAAGACATTCTTTACATGCCTAAGACTAGGCTCAAATTATGATGATATGGCACTTTTTATCCCAAAATTTGCCTAAAGGGGATGAATGGGAGAGCATACACATACGTCTCCTTTCACTAAAACACACAATCAACAAGCAAGTTTGAACATAAATAAAGTGAAGTTAATTTCATTACACAAAATTAAAAGTGTTTGATTGAATTAGTTACTAGCCCCTTGGATTTAATATGTGCAAATGGAAATAAATGCAAATAACCCAAAAAAGGTTGGCACTTTTGATCCCAAAATTTTCCTAACAGAGATGGATGGGAGAGCATACACGCACAAATCCTTATTACTAAAACAAGTTTAGACTAAAAAATAATGAAAACAACTTTTAAAAACTTTGAATTTTATGCAATTTTATAGTACTAAATGAAATGTTTCATGGTGTTTGTTTAGCCCCTTGGCTTTAAGTTGTGAACTTTGAAAGAACAATAAAAATATTTAACACAAACATGCAAAACTTTTTTTTTAAATCCAAATTGAAATGCCTAATTAATTTTAAAACTTCCCCAAAAAAAAGTGTGAAGAATTAATTAATCTTGTTCTTAGGATTTTTCAAATGGGCCCTATAAGAAATAGATCAGCACTTTGTTTAGCCTTGAAGCTTATTTATCAAATGAGACAAGCAACTTTAAAGGGTAAAATTTGTCAACCTAAAGGAAAAATATCAAGAAACCAAATGTGTTAGGTTAGTAAAATGTTATCAAAATATAAATAAAAAAATTAATAAATCTAAAAAAAAACCCTATGAAACATGCAAACAAGTTAGAAGGTTAAAAAAAAGAAAACTGAACACAAAAATCATAAAATCCTATAGTCAGTAATTTAACTATAACCTTTAAAATATACATCCATTTGTCATGAATTTTTTTGATGTTATATATATGTATATTGAACACCTATATAAAAAAATTCAAGTCAAAATAAATAATAAAAATTTATTATCTTTGTACTAGCTATTTTTACTAAAAAATTAGAAAATATAAAGTAATAGTCACTAAAAGAGTCATAACTTATAAAATACACATCATATTTTTATGAAATCTTGAGATATTTAAGAGGAAACCATTAAAAACATTATATAAAAAATTAATAAAAAAAAAGTGACTTTATTAAAAATAATATCTATTTTAACACTCGTTTGTTTTCACATATGTGGGGTGCACAATTGTGTCCCACCGGGTGTGCCATTTGTGATCATAGGAATTTGACAAAGAGAGGAGGTTAGATCAAGTTTTATTCCATAAAAAAATGAATAAACACACTAACATACTAACATTTCTAAACCTATATCTTAGGGGGGGGCTTAATGAACAAACTATAATTAAAAAATCAACTAAAATGCAAAGAACAATAATCTTTACCTTCCTTGAGAGCTCTAAATGATTTCTTCATTGGCTTGCTCATTTTATGCATAAGAAGTATTCATAAATTAAATATGGCTAAGATCATCTCATTTATGCACCATTGTTAAATTATTGGCTTGATTTATGGCTTGATGGCTTGATTGATGCCTTGATGCCTTGATTTATTCAATAGCTTGATGGCTTTGGCCCAATTTCAACATTATAACACTAGGCTTTTAGCTTCATGAATCTATTCCTCCATTATAACCTTAATTTTATTAAGATCCTTAAATTAATATATCTAGACTTGATTTTATAGGCTTTCAAATCTCTTGTAATGGGTTAAATTTGACCATGGTTGAGTTTATTAACTTTGGTTGAGTTTAGCATATTACTAGAATATTCTTTTATATATTTTCCAAAAGTGACAACTCACAAAGGTAATGAGTGTATTCTATAATGTTCTAATATGATCTTGAATTTCCTTTTTAGTAATTGATTTATTATCTAATGGGTGAACTTAATTAGGATTTGAAATTGATTTAACTTGATAATTGATTTTGATTAGGATGTGCAAGTTAATTAATTCTTTTTAGGCATTTTGTCAATTGTTTGATTTTATTAATTCAATGTATGTATTTGACTTGTTTAATTTATTTAATAAGACAAATTGATTTAATTCAATGTTATATAGCCAAATTTGAGACCAATATAAATTCTTAGTTTAAATGTTCAATGACTGGTAAGAATTGGTCTAATAGTCTAATGCAAAGCCATTTGTGGCCAAATTTACATGTATACATAAATTTTACCTCATGGAAACCATATAAGAATGGGTGGGTTGTAGGAAGGGCATCCTTCCTTCTTATAACTCTCTTTTCATTCCTTATAAGTGATTTAACTGACTATGGCTGATATATTTAATTGAATTACTATTTGGAATAATAATATTATGATTTCTAAGGAAAACCATTATGGGTTAGGTTAATCAAAACCATATCTCCCATTAGATGGAATAAATATGAGTTTATTAATGAAAGGGAATATAAAAATTTCTTAGTTTTGTACTAGTGCATTTTCCTATGTATATCTATCATTATGTTTATTAATTTGTCTATTATGGGTTATAAATTAATGCTTTTATGTGACCATCACCATGTTAGATTGGGTCTCATTCTTAAACTTGTTTTATTCATTTAAAATTATGGATATGGATTCTATGTTTAGTGAACTATTATATCACCAAACTGATGGTTGGGATGGGTAGGGATACCACCAATGGATGGGCTCAAGTTGTGCATTTATTCATCTACATGGATATTCTCTTGGATGGCTATGGCTGATCATATATGTATGGTATATTGAATTAGGTCCATATTTTTTCCAAGGATACTCAATCATGTGGTAGTTTAATTTTATTTATTTTTCTACTTGAAGGAAGTTACATGGTATATCATGTAAATGTTATACAATAGGGTTTTTGAATTATTAAAGCATTAACATTATATTTGATGATATATCATCTTTATATTAATTTTTATATATATTTTTACCTCGTGATTTAAGAACTAAATTGTAAAGGAATTAAAATAATTCAATCTTCTTAGTGATAAAATAATGCAATGGCATAACACTTATATGTTGTCTATTTAGAATATTACTCATATAAATGAAAAATTTGTCTTGTAATGTATAGGAATAATTTGGGTTATTGTGCTTACTATATTTTAATAATGTGTGGTTGGTATGCAATTGAAGGGTCATGCCACTATGCTATATAATTTTAGAGGAATGATTTATTTTTTTCTTATGAATGTCATAACTATAAATAAATATGTGGTGTGTTATGTTTCATTTTATATTATCAATGGGTAGATTTATTATTAGTTTTAAATTTTTTAAGTCATCTCATATTTGACAAAACTTTGGTACATACTTGTTATTGTTGAGTGTATAAGCCAAAAAGGGTAAGATGGATAAAGTGGATTTAGATATTATTTGATTAAATTACACATGAATATTATGGTTTAATAAATGAATTCTAATTTTGATAGAGTTAATAAGAATCTTCAACTAAGATCTCTCCATGAATCCATTATCACAACCATGACAGCTTTAGCATTGCACACCAAGAATAAACTATATATTATCCACTTTATATCCTATATCAAATAGTTTATAAAAGAGATGTAAAAATAAGTATAAGATAGAAGAATACTAATAATACCTAAGTAATCTAAATATTATGAGAGTATTATCCTACACCAACACCACCCCTTAAGCATATATTAAGTGAGTACAATAAAGGATACAGTGTGAAGCCACATGTCCCTATGGATGCCAATCCATATTTCTAGAGTAGATGGATGTTGAGTCATTATAACTGGCAAGTGAAAGTATGAATGATGTTGTATATGTGGATCATTAAATATGAACATTATACTCTATAATACTAGGCATAATGATTATGAATATAAATAAGCATTGCATAAATTCCCTTCAATAAGATGGTGAGAAGTGAGCATAAAGACTGGTGAGCTTGCCACATTGGTGTCATTGGTGGGGATAAAACACTGGTGTCACTATAAGAATCACCAAGAAGACCATGTATTCAAGTAATATATCCTCATATGGGGTTTGACAAATAAAGTGCCTAAATAAGATACCCATGTACAAATGGGGGAATCCAAAAAACACTCAAAAGAGTAAAAAATATACATATAACTCTCATAAAGTGGAGAAAAAATATAAAACCCATAGGAAAATAACCCCCAAAAAAGAGATAAAATAATAATAGAAAGATAGAAATCCACCCAAAGATGACGCTAAAGTAGTATACACTCCAAGTACTCAAAATCTAGAAAGGAACACAATCTGCATGAGTGGTCTAAATCCAATACTCAATCATAAAAATAACTAAAACTAGGCTTCAAAATAATATCTTCATTTAATAAGACTATTAGTGATGATGAAACTAAAAAATATTTCCTCATGTGCAAGGAATACTCAACACCTAAGAAGTAGAATGTACAATGCCCCCCCATACTACTAACTGGGTAGAGTGATGATAAAAAAATTGAATGTATACCCCCAATAATTCATGGAGTGAAAGAAAAAGGTCTAAATGAGTGGTCTAAATCCACTACTTGAATACTAAATATGTTGACACTATATACACTATAATAGCTCCATATCATGCTGAAAGAGATTGTTGAGCTATTGAAGAAGACACGATGACACTGGGATTCACCAAAATAGCTCCAACTAAGGAGACTATCGACCTATCCAAAAATTCAACACAAATCATGATAGATGCTCCAAAAATAAGGGAATGAAAAAGTGTCTCCATAAAAGAAGACAAGGCAATAAGAAAGGGGACTCGATGGAGACATGACACAAACTATAGGTGTGCCAAATTACTAATGCATAAACTAGAATAAAATATGTCATGGGTTGATGATAGATTGTGGTAAATGGGTAAAAAATATCATGTATGCAAAAATACATTTGAAATTATCAACTATCAAACATGAAGACCTATAAAACACCTGCAAAACATGTCAAACTCAACCAAAAATGTGTTTGAGATAGTGAAAATTTCAAGGGTGCCATAAGCAATACAATATGGTCCAATAAAAATTAATGTGGGCCAAATATCATGAAAATAGAACATCGATCCTAGCTAGAAAAACATAAAAAATTATAATGAGAGAGAAAATATCCCATGGTTATTCTATATCCTTCTCTCAAATTTGGAACTTTACATTTTAGTGCATTTTTACAAAATAAATGACACCAATAAATTGGGCATAAAAGCCGTAGACTTTTGAAAAAATATCAGTCAGTTTTGAGTTGTTGATCAAAATATATAGTTTTTATAAGGTCATCCCATCATAAATGGGTCAAAATTAAAACAATCACGAAAGTTTTAGCATTGCACATAAAGAATAAACTATTTACTATCCATTATATGTCTTATATCAAATAGTTTACAATATAGATGTAAAATAAGGTAGAAGATAGGAGAATCATATACATCCCATGCATGTGGGTCTAACTTCCCTAATATAAATAAAATTAAGTCATAAACCCATCATCCTCATGAATTTTGGATAAAATATCTCCTTTAAAATAACACCTGAATAAGTTAAAGAGTAGGAAAGTAATATCATACAACAATAAAGCTTTTAGGTTTCTTGGTATAAATATTTATTTTTATTTTTAATCATTGTTATTTTATCTTGAATATTTCACTATGAAAAATAAATTATATTTAATCCATGTATAATGGACCTTATTTCAAAAATGTTTCACCATTTTTATGCTGAGTCTATACATTCAGTTGGTTTTGTTTAAAAATTATATAATACATATTATTTTAATGGTGTTTGAAGAGATTTAATTGGTATTGAATATGTGTACTATATTTTTTTAAATGTATAAATTTTATTTGAATTGTTATTATCATTAAAAATTAAATATTATTATGAAATTTTTATAAGGTTTTAATTTCATCCTAAAATTTATTTTGGGCATAAACATAAATTGTGGAGAATGTTATAATTATTGTTTATCATGCTGAGCAATGTGGTAAGTATGGATCGTTTGGAAATTATATATAATTTATTGATTTTATTTTATAGTATGTTAAGAAATATAAAATTCATTGTGTTTCCTTTATGGAATACATTATGTTGATATGCATTTTAATTTGTAGTGGATAGATTTTTTTTTGAGGATAGTTAGTGTGCAATTAGGAAATTTTACATGATTGAAATTGATAGCATAAAAAGGGTGAATAAAGGACTTGGTTACATTATTTATTTTATTTTATTTTGTCTTTGTAAAATTTTTATTGAGTTCTTTCATGCTAATCATCTCTCTCTTGAATTTTGAATAAGGAAGTAAATCACTATGTGTTTCAATGAGGATTAGTAAAGGAAGATGTTCAAATTATGTGTTTTTTTTTAAATAAATCTAAGATGTATATAATTTATTCATTTACTTATGAATCAATAATTACAAATTTAAAATTATATGTAAAACTAGTGTCTTGTTAATTATATAGAGAAAACATAGACTTCAGCAGAAAAGGGTTAAGGATCCTCGATTTTAGAGTTAAGTGTATTCATTATTATTTTCATCATTTTTGAGATGAATTGATAATGATGAAAATTGTCATGTTATTGAATAAGATATATATTTTTATATAATTAATACATTTCATAACATATTGCTTACATTAAAAGAATATAATTTAATAGTGTTTATTAGTAAATGGTGTAGTCTCTAATTATATGGGTTATTTTAAATATTGTGAGTAAATAACATTGGTAGCCATATTAGATGTTTAAAATTATTTTAAGATATTTTTATTGCATTTTTCATTATAAATTTAACTATAGATGAATAAATATTGTTGGTTATAGGCAAGATACATTACTTTCAAGAATGATAGTATAAAATCCTATAAATAAAGTATTGATCTTGTGTTATATAATGATGGAAATGGATAGACTATGGATCCAATTAGACAAATTATGAATTCATTAAATCTAGTAAGATTTGTACTTTTCAAATTTTATGAATTAAAATTGAGATATTTATTTCAAAATGCATTAGTGAATGAAGAATTAATATTGGAAGTTATATCATTTGGAATAAATTGGGGGAATTAATAACTTAGTTCTACTTATCTATCATAATATCTATCCTAAATAACTAGAAACTCAATAAAAGGAATTACTACAATTATTTATACATAATATCATTAATCCCACATACATGCCAATTAGGGTTGAATTAAATATTTAATAACTAAATTTTGATAGTGTAAACTAATATGGAGTTTAAAATCCATTAAGGAATTTGTGACTAAGAAACTTAACTTTGGTTTTAAAATATAATCTTTACCTAAACTAATACCATTAAAGGAATTTTATGAATTTACCTAATTCAAAGGTAGAATGATCAAGAGACTTGGAGTGTTCTCTCTTTCACTTCTTATGTGCAATGGGATAAGTTCTCGCAATCATTAAGTGTTTATTTTGAGACAAGTAAATAACCAATAGGTTATTATTTGAAATGCATTGACACTTGACTATTTGGATTAATATAATCACCCATAAACACCATGGGAGAATAAAATAAATATTTTACTTAGATCCATTCATAGTTGTTGTGATAGGTTATGAAAGTATGTGTATTGGTGTTAGAAAAAATACATCATGACCTTAAAGAGTCAAAAACAATTGGATTGAATTTTTTGGGTCCATGGAATGATGAAACTAACCTTTCACACACTTTTTTATTGCTAATTTATATGGAAAATAAAAGGAGGAAAAGACAATATAAAATAATGTGACATGCTCACCAATTCTACATACCAAATTTATAATTAAAATTATCAAATTCCTATAAATTTATATAATAAAAAACAAAGCTATTATACCCTTAACCTTTAGCATGTCTTGGTATATGAATGGCCAAATTGAGGCTTAGATACCTATTTTATATTCTTATTATATTTCTCTATGTTCTTAGTTAGGTTGGCCTATGGAATAACCATGGATAAGTAGACTATATATAGGAGGTAGTGGTTAGTCTTTAATTATCATGTTAAGTATTCTACTCTTAGTGAATTGTTGTGGAATTTATCCCCTTGAAGTGGATTTACTATATTATACATTATTCTACTCTACTATCAATTTTTGTTGTGTGATCTCTCATAATTGCTTTTTCTATTTGATATAAAATCATTTTATGTGAACATCTAAGTAATTTCATTACAAGTGGTAGCATAGCTTTGATTTAATGTGATATAACTCTAGAATGTTTTTTGCTTTGCACAATTGTAGTCATTGGATTCATCTTGATGAGATGATTGTAATCATATATTTTGTTGGTATACTTTTTTGTGCCAAAATTTTTTAGCCTAGTGTACAAAGGTAGTCATTAGATTTATCTTGGTGAAGTGATCTCAATAATACCATCTCTTGGTAAAATTTTTTGGGGTAAAAACCATCTTTGGGTTTATTTATCATTGGTCCTTCTACATGGGGATGAAAATGGGGGAAAGAAACTCCTAATACTCCTTATGTTAGCAACATGGAATTTGGAACTTTAGATCTATTTATTTCTCAACTTTGGGTTGAATTAAAGGGCTTGGTGTGACATGATGACTTTATTATAGTTCAAATTGATGTTTCAAGGATACATAAAGAGATTAGTGGGGTTCACAATAAATTGAATCATATCACTACTTCATTAGCATCTCTTTCATCTCAGTTATAGTCAAATAACCCTCCACTTCATCCTTTGGGTCCTCCTCCTCTCAACACTAACAACTCTAATTCTAGAGTGAAATTGATGTTACCCAAAGTGGACATGCATAAGTTTGATGTTAAATATCCTCTCACTTGGATTACCCAAATTGAGAATTTATTTGATCTACATGAAACTCTTCAATCTTAGAAGGTGATAATGGCATCTCTATATCTAGAACCTAAGCAGTTCATTTGGTATCATTAGGTGTGTGATCAAAAGAAAAATAATGGTGCTCCTGTTACATGGTCTATTTTCATTGATGAGTTTTTGTCTCATTATCAGAATAATGTCTCTAAGAACTACTTTAACCAATTAGATAAACTATGGCAAATAGGAACTATGAAGGATTATATTCATTAGTTTTATAATATATCCTTATGAATGGAAGACATCACTAAGGAAAATTTGACTGATCTATTTTTTGGGTGGTCTCAAAGATATCATCCAATTGGAGATTTAAATATTTAACTCAACATGTATAATAGAAGCTATCCCATAGGCATGCATGGTAGAGGAAAAAGAGATGGTCAAATGGAAAACCTTCACTATCAGTTGTGATCATACCTTTTCAGCACCATCATATCCTCAACCCACTAAGACTGACACCTTGATAAATTGAGAAGAAGGAAGATAAAGGGTTATGTTATGGTTGTGATAACAAATGGATAAAAGACCATCATTGTGCTGAAAAAAAACTATTTTACATCAAAGTTATGAATGAGGATGATGATGAGGAGGAGGCACTTGGTGAGGATGAAGAAGTTCCTAAGGAGGAATTTGTAGACTCTCATCCTACTATTTCCTATCACACCCATTTAGTGTTAGGTTATGGAGATAAAATCTTTAACTATTTGTAGACATGGAGGAATTACTGAGTGTCACAGTCACCAGCATCAGTTAGGCCGACCGACATCAATCAAGGGTGAACAAAAGGGCAACTGACATTGACAGGAGTCAACTGATGTCGGTCATATCTAGTTAGATAGGGACCTACATCGATCTCCTGTGTGTTCCAGAACTGTTCAATGCACGAATAGTTAGTTTGTTAAACCGAGTGTTTGCATGTAAAGGATATTTTGAGTCTTGAGCTGTGTGTCAAAATTAAGAGTCTAAGTTATTATTTAAGTTTGGGATCTATTTATAGACCCATTGGCATGTATTGTAATCATGAGCAAATAGAGGAAAGCAAGCAAGATCCTTCCATTGTAAGATCATTTGAGTTGCAGGTTGTTGCAAGCTCATAGGAGATCTACATGTGTAAGTAAGGTCTGTTGAATAGCAGGTTGTTGTAAGTTCATGAGAGATCTACTTGAAGTAATTTGAGTACTTGTGTACTAGCAGGGTTATTACTGACTGGTTGGAGGTGAACACCAATTTTGTGTGTGAGTTGTGTGTTGGGACCATTTTTTGGTAGGAGAGTGAACTCTTGATTGAGAATTACTGGGAGCCCTTGAGGTGTGGGAAGCCTCTGAGAGGTGGAAGAAGAAGTGGCATATTCTTTATTGTATTTTCTTTCTGGATGAGTATTAATACAAGATTGTGTATTGTCTCTCATATTCTATGTTATTTGTGAATTCTAGTTACTTGTTAGTTCTGGATGATTCTGCATGTTTAATTGCTTGTATTTGGTAATCATATTGTGCTCTTTCTAAGGAGCAAGATCCTAACAAGTGGGATCAGAACAGTTGTGTTGTTCCTGATTCCCCATCATTTAGGTATTAGTGCTCCCCTAACTCTTAAGATGGTAGGTTTCTTTAACAAATAGAAGGTCATTATTTTGATTGATTTTAGGAACACACATAACTTCATCAATAATAAGTTGGTTACTCACTTGAACTATTTAATTTATCCCACTCTAGAATTTTAGGTGATGATTGTAGATGATGGTACTATCAACTACTCATTAATATTCCATAATATTAAGCTAGCCATGGGAGATTAATTATTGGATTCTCCTATGTTTGTTTCTCCTATGGGAGGAGCTAACATTATTTTGGGAGTATAGTGGCTCATCATTTTGGGCACTATTGAGATGAATTTATAGGAATTATTCATGCATTTTCATTCTGAGGGTAGGACATTTGAGCTAAGGGGATTAAGGGTTAAATATCCATAATTTTTTAGCTCCCATAAAATTATAAATATTATCTAAAAGGGTGCTAAAGGATTTTTATCTCACTTATTTTCCATGGAAGTTCATCTAACTTAGCCATTTACACCTCCTAGTCTCTAATAAGTGATTGATCATGCTATCAAATTTATTCCTAGTAGTACACCACCCAATATCAGGGCATGCAGGTATCCCTATGCCCAAAAAATTGAAATTGATAAGATGGTATAAGATATTTTAGATGCATTAATCATTTTCCATATCCAAAGCAAATATTTTTCACCAATTGTCATGGTGTGAAAGAAAGATGACACTTAAAGGATGTGCCCTGACTATATGGAACTCAACAAGTACACTATCAAAGATAAGTTTTTTATTCCTATCATTTATGATTTAAATTTTGTTCTTTATTTTACTAAGTTAGATCTACATTTTGGGTATCATCAAATCTAGATCCATGATGAAGACATACCTAAAACTACTTTTGGGACACATCAGGGCCATTATGAGTTTTTAGTTAGGCCTTTTGGGCTAACAAATACACAATCCACCTTTCAAAGTTTGATGAATACTATTTTTAAGCCATTTTTTAGGAAATTTATTTTGTTATTTTTTGATGATATCCTTGTTTATAGTAAAAATTGGGAAGACCATTTGCACCATGTGAAACATGTACTCTCAATTTTATAATAACACCAATTGTATGCCAAACCTTCTAAATGTACTTTTAGAGCTTATGAGGTTGAGTATTTGGGTCATCTAGTTTCACATATAGGAGTAAAAGTGGACCCTAAAAAAATCCAAGCAATGGTGGAATAGCTGATTCCTAAGACACTCAAGCAACTAAGGGGATTTTTGGGGATAACTACTTATTATCATAGGTTTATCAAAATTTATGGTAGAATTGTAACCCCACTCACATATTTGTTGAATAAAGACTCCTTTTAGTGGATTAATACAACTAAAAGGTCATTTGAATAATTAAAATTATAAATGTACACCACTCTAGTGTTGGCTACTCTTGATTTTTCCAAGAGTTTTGGGGCTGAATTGATGCTTTTGGGTATGGTATGGGTGTTATAATCATGCAATAAGGTAGATCACTTTGATTTTAAAGTCATCAAATAAAGCATAAAAATTAGCACAAGCCCATTTATGAGAAGGAAATGATTAACATTTTGCTTGTAGTCAAATAATGGAGGCCTTATTTGATGGGTCATCACTTTTAGGTAAAGAATGATCATGATAGTCTCAAATATTTTTTTGAATAAAGTTTATTATCTAAAAAAAACAAAAATGGGTAACTAAGATGTTAGGCTATGACTTTAAAATATTTTACAAGAAAATAAAAGACAATGTAGTGACAGATGCACTATCTAGGATGGATGAATTCACTGAGGCCTTATTATATGCTTTGACCATTCTATAGGCAGATTGGTTAGAGGAAGCATGATCAGAATGGGACAAGGATAGTGCTACCCATGATTTGATTTAGAATATTTAGCAAGGTTTGGGTGGATTTGAAAAATTCACATGGAAGGGTGATGCATTATGATATAAAGATATATTATACCTATGTAATAATTTTGTTATCAAACATAAAATTCTTTAGGAACTTCATGCAACTCTAATTTGGGGTCATTCAAGATTTTTGAAAACCTATCATAGAATCAATAAATATTTTTTTTTGGAAAGACTCAAAGGGTACATCCATAAATATATGGATAAATGTATAATTTTCAATCAAATAAAGGAGAAACCATCAAAACCCCAGGTCTTTTGTAGCCTTTATCCATCCCTAGCCAACATTAGGAAGAGGTGTATATGGATTTCATTACAAGGTTACTAAGATCTAATAGTCAAAATGTTATCATGGTTGTGGTAGATCATCTTAATAAGTATTCTCATTTCTATTCTTTATCACATCAATTTGTTGCTAGTATAGTAGCTTCTACTTTTTCAATATAGTTCAAAAATTGCATGGTACCCCTAAGATCATTATCAGTGATCAAGATCTTGTCTTCACTAGTAATTTTTGGACTGAGTTATTTGCATGTTTTGGCACCTAGTTGGCTCATATTTCATCCTATAATCCTCAATCATATGGACAAACTAAGGTAGTCAACAAATGTTTAGAAGGATATCTCCATTGTTTTGTTTATGATAAATAGGATAAATGGGTTCATTGGTTGCCACTTGTTGAATGGTGGTATAATAATTTTGTTCATAATTCTTCCAAAATTTCTCCTTTTATGGCACTATATGGATACCACCCTTCATATATCACTTCAACCTTGAAGTTCCATTTAAGGTTCATGCATTTGAAGAACATATTCACCATCAATAGGTGGTCCTTGCTAATTTGCGTGAAAATTTAGCCATGGCCCTGAATCACATGAAACAATAGGCAGATCAACATAGGAGTGAGAGGTAATTTAATAGTAGTGATTGGTTATTTTTTCACTTATAACCCTATAATTATATGTCCTTGAAGTAACATAAAAAGGATAAAAACTTGTCCCCTAAGTATTATAGGCCTTATTAGATCTTACAGAAAATTGGTAGTGTGGCCTACAAATTAGAGTTTACTTCCTCCACTCGCATACATATAATATTCCATGTATCATGCTTGAAGAAAGTCATTGGACACAAATTTTTGACCCAAACTAAGCTACCATAATTGGATGAGGAAGGAATAGTTATTCTTGATCCTAAAGCGATCCTTTAAATGTGCACTAAGCAATTGTGGTCTCAAGTGATTAAGGAGTTCCTGATCAAATAGAAGAATCTACCCCAAGAATATGATACTTGGGAAGATGAATAATTTGTGAAAGAACATCCAAATTTGACTCAATATTGAGGACAATGTTGTTTTTAATGGGAGGGGCATGCTACACCCTTATCCTTTGGCATGCTTTGGGATATATGTGGCTGACTTGTGGCTTATATACCTCTTTTATATTCTTTTTACATTTCTCTATGTTCTTTTTAATTCAACCTATGAAATAACCATGGATAAGTAAACTATATATAGGAAGTAGTGGTTAGTCTTTGATTATCATGTTAATTATTCTACTCTTAGTGCATTGTTGTGGAGGTTGCCCCTTCAAAGTGGATTTGTTATATTATCTAGTATTTTGCTCTGCTATCAATTGTTGTTGTGTGATCTCTCATGATTGCTTATTCTATGTGATATAAAATAATTATGTGTGAAAATCTAAGTAATTTTATTAAAAAAACATATGACATATTTATTGATAGAGTAAATATTAAATGGAAACATGTAGTACACACTTGGTGTTTTACTAATTATGTCCTATAAGAAATCAAGATAGGCTTTCTATTGTAAGTATAGTTGATATCTAGATACTAAAAAAGTAAACAATAAAATACATATCCCAAATCTAACGTGAAAAATATATATCACTAACCATGTGTGTCAGATTCCAACCTTCTTTGTATTTCACTATTCTAATAGACTTTAGTCATTTGTATGTTTTGCAATCTTTCTATTTCTAGACATATTCTATATTTTATTAATATTTTATATTATTATATCTAAGATCCATTTTAATCATATTTTTTACTTATTGATCTTAGGTTTATTCACATTCTATCTTTCTAGAATACACAGGTGTCAAACTGTTATAACTGCCAAGAAAATAAGTAAATGGTGCTAAATATGAGGATCTATCTTAAATTATATGACATAAAGAATATAAATAAAAACATAATCACATTAAAATTTGTATAATATTTTTATTGCATGAGTGAAATTAATTAATTAAATAAAGTGACATATAAGTGCTTACCTAGTTGTCCTAAAACATTGTCCCAAGTACCACCACCATCAATATGGAGAGATATGAAATTGAAATCATCTCATTATATGTTGAATAAAGGAGTCATGTATCATAAAAAATATGAATGAATTTACTTCATGTGCATAAAAAATTCAT
This sequence comes from Torreya grandis, assembly GCA_037957365.1. Classification (NCBI taxonomy): domain Eukaryota; kingdom Viridiplantae; phylum Streptophyta; class Pinopsida; order Cupressales; family Taxaceae; genus Torreya; species Torreya grandis. Next base: position 158,779 of record JARHVA010006952.1, read on the forward strand.
TTTATTAAATATATACATATTCAATATAAATTAAAAGTTAAAGTTGTTATTATTGGATTTTTAAGTATCAATTATTTAAAATATTGGAATCTAGTTTTATTATTATCACATTCCAATTTAGAGCATATTGGAATTAAATAACATATTTTATGGATTCATATTTACAGATTATTTTATTTAATGTTAAAAAAATATTCTAGAATGTAATATATTGAATTAGTTTAACATATTTTTTTAATCTGTTGAATTAATTAAAGGTATTATTATCCTATGTAGAATGGGCATTCACCTATTTTACATAAGATAAGAATATTGGATTCTTATTGTTATATACTTTTTTAAATTTAATTTTTTGGATACCTTTGATAATATTAGTCACCTATATTTACCCAATACCTTTCATTCATCATTTTATGGTTTGATTTTTTATTGAAGAGTGTCAATTAAATGTGTTGATTTTTTATGATTGGATGTTATTCCTTGGCACATGGGAGTAAGTAATGTGGATCTAGATGAGAATTTATTTGTAAATTTAGTATATTGGTAATTATTGATCAGATGGTATCCATTGGCATGTTAGAGTAAGTAATGTGGATTCAACTAAGAATTTATTTTCCATGTGTTTGCTCATGTGCTGTTGTCATTTTTGTGGTAGATGTTGTGGTTTAAATCATTTTCAATGACTTATTTTTATTGAATAGTATTATCATTTATTTGGTATAGAATCCTAGAATCTTGATTAATAAAATAAAAACCATTGTTATCATTAGACCTCTATTACAATTACATGTTAAAAAATAGTAAATAGATTTCAATAATAGGGTATTAGATGGAAACCTAAACAGACTCTTCTAGATTCAATGAGGATTGATTGTAAATGATTTTTGGGATGTCCTTTTTCAATATTTTATATTTACTCAGATTAGGTGTAAATTAAAATAATATATTATATCCATATTCATTAATAATATGCTTCGATATTTAAAAGACAAAATCCTCATGTATAAGTTTGTTGAGCATTTTTTGAGGCACTAATTTCATCTTGGGCTTGAAGTAGGCTTAGATGTGGTGGTTTAGGATAACTCCAAGCATATACTATTATGTGTTTTGATCTCATTCCCATTTTAGTCTACTAATTAATTGAAGAGTTCTTCATGTCCACATCTACTTATTTGGATAATTTGTTGGCGTCAATCCATTTGGAGGAGAGCATTAAATATGTGGTTTTATTGGACAACAATTATTCCTTTGGGTGGAATTTAGTTTTAATGGTTTTTAGAGACATATTATTTAGTATGGATTCCAATTTTCTAGGTTTTTATGTATAGCTTTGGTTTCCTTTCTCTAGATTTATTTTTTGTAATATAAGGTCTACATAGTCCAATTTTATTACTCTTATATTGTATGATTTCATTCTTAGTTACATTTTATATGTTATACTTGTATCATCTAATAATTTTTTTTGTGTTCATTCTTTTGTTTTACTTATGTGTAACTGTATATTTTATATGTTTTATCAAAAACTGTTGTATTTGATTAAATTTTATCTATCTAGTTGTATTTTCATTTATTCATGGTTAATTTTTATACAATTTTGAAATATAATTTTATTCTACAAAAATTATTTAAATTTATTCCACCTATATCACACTAAATTTGTATCTTATATTTTTGTAGGAGTTTCACATGTTTATTGGAAGGCAAGAAAAAAAGATCATAAATAAAAACAAATATAATATGTGGTCTTGTTTTCAACACCAAAGAATGGGCATGAGTCACTCCATGAATAAAATCCATGGTTGAAGAGAAACCTCAGGATTATTATGTGAATTACATGATATTAATTTAAAATATTTCATAATTAGGATACCCTATCATTAAAGGATTAACTTAAGTAGATATTTTTTCAATTAATCCATGGAAAATTGATAATACATTTCCCTTATTAACATTAGTTTTAAATTCAGTTTTGGATTCAAAAGTATGAAATTTTTATTGGGTTTTTACTTTTATTAGGATGTAGATGATATTTATGGATTATATATCACCTAAATTTTATACACTTTTAAACCTTATAAGTTGTTTGTTCCTCTCATTTATGGACCTTTCCCACTTTTTATAGAATCGATTCTACTTTATTTAGTGCCCCTTGGCCTATATCTTTATTTGACCAGTCTTATGTTGATGACTCAGACATTTTATCTTTCCTAGATTTCTTAAAACATACTTACCTTTCACTTTTATAAGTTCTAAGTCTATACCTACTTTCTTATTCCATGGATCTAGCATCCTAGATAGACACCTATATCAACACATGTGTCCTTATCTAATGCAAGTGCTTAGTGACATAAGGTCATATAATTTTCAAATGAAATGTATCCTAATGGTTGGCCTAAGTGTTTTAATAAAAGTACTTATACAAAGGGATTAATATAAATATAAGATAAACTCTCATTCATTACACACTTATAAACTTCTTACCTAATCACCAAGTTACTTTCAAAAAACATTAAATCAAGCACTCAAATGAGAAAAGATTACCAATTTTATCTTATTTACATATAAGCCATGGATAAAACACATACATAGGTTTGATGTATTGAAAGAACATCCCAAGATCCATATTTTCCAAGTTAAAAATTATGACACTATTCTAATTAATTTCCACATATTACATGATTCACACACATGCCAACATATAAGGGATAACTAAATCAGTCTAATCCCCTCCTAATAGTATTATATATATATATATATAGGAATTATTCATTGATAGATGTATTTTTCGGGTTAGTTTGACACTACATGCCCATTAACCCATTTTCCCTAGGCTCACTATGAATATGTAAAATTAAGGTTTTACAATTTGATGAGAAGTGATAGTCTATAACCTAGATCTGAATACACCATAGTGAAGGAAAAGATAAACATCTAAGCATGCAAATGGTCACATCCTTTTATATTAGGTATTATGTAAAGGAGACCTATGTAAAGTTTAGAAGTAGCATTGATGCAATAGTCCCAAGATGATGCTAGTGTCTGTAGATCAAAACGTGTTCAATCTAGAATTTGTCAACTATTCCATAGCCCTCTTCCAATCTAATTCCTACCTATTCTAGATACATGACTATGTTAGCATCAAAACTACCTAAGTACATTACTTTGTCATGTCCATATCTATTATAGTTGTAATTTCTATGTTTAGCCTATCTTAGTATAATGAATTAAACATATGTTATCTATGGGTTTAATATATAATTGATATATTATAGAGATAATTTATCACCCTTGTACCTTAGGCTATATGTATCCCCTTTAATCCTAGATACACCAATCCATATATTTAGCATTAAACATTTGGTAAACCTAATCTTAGAGATTAAAACCCTTGGTGGTTTAAGTTTTTTATGTTTCCTATTTTCCTAATTGATGTACTTTGTTACAAATTCTAAATTTTTCATTTGTGAAGCAATAGAGAATGCTAATGCAAAAAATAATTTTTCAATGGAATAAAAATAAGCTTTTATTACTCATCTCAATAATAAAAATAGATTAATAGATGCATTTATTTATGTTATAAGAGATGAAAGAAGTAAACATGATAAAACTAAGGCTTCTTTGCCAAGTGATGGTGAGTCTTTATAAGGTAATATAACAGATTCCTTATGAATATTTCTTCCTACATATAGTGGAGGAATATATTATGTCTTCCAAACTTTATTTCATAAAACTTATATGGTTACATCTATCATGGGGATAACAAATATTTCAACTCAAATACTAGTTTCTATTCCTAGTCAAACCATGATTGTGTATCCTTTGGTGATTACTCAACTTATTAGTATAAATCCCAATGGGTCCATAGCTTAAACACTCCTTCAACTTATTAATATATTGTATGAAAATGTTACAAACATTGAAAAAAAAAGATTTAATGTTTCCTCATGCTAGTGATTCTAAACATGTGTTACATAACTCTCTTGCACTTGAGATATCTTTTCACCCTTTGCCAGCGAGTTTTTTTCACCTAAGTTCATATTTTATGATGGAAAGAGTGATATTGAATATATTATTTTATCCTTTTATGTAGTATGGCTTGATTATGCCTTTAATGATAAACTTTTGAAAAAACATTCCAAATAAGCCTCAATCAATGTGTTTTGAGGTGGTTTCAAGATTTACCTCTCCAATCTATGAAAGCATTCAAACCTCTTGAAGATTAGGTTTTGGCCCACTTTTCCATTAATATTTATAAAAGTGTTTCTTTTTCTCAAATTTCCAAAATAAAATAAGGAACAATGAACCCATCAATGAATATGTCATGAGGTAGAAAAAAATGTTGGGTAAAATGACCAATAATATATAAAATAAGTAGTTTTAAAACATATTGAAGCAAATTTTGTTTTATATTTTATAGGAGTCCATTATTTTCAAGAAAATAAAATATTTTTATGAATTATGCTTTGTGATATAGAACCATTAAATTAAGATTATTTCATTGAATAAGATCAAGTATGTAGTAAACACACTAATTACATCTACATTCAATCCCAAATTTAAAATCAACCCAAGTTATAAGGTAAAACCTCCTGAGCCTAAAAACAAAGCAAACACCATAGTTAACATAGTTTCATAGTATCCTAATCAACTTGTCTTATCTAATTCACCAAAGAGACAATTTACATACTCCCATGGCTAGTAGAATGTCATCTTATATCTCTCCTCCATCCTATATAGGTTTATATTAATAGACCTCTACCCAAATAATATGATTTGAATGCTTATTTTGATTATCACTAGGGACCTTGAAGCATAAGATACAATATTTCATTGATGACAAAATAATAAATTTGATGATCCTCCCAAGGAATTAGGTTCACAACTTGGTAATCACTAGAAACATAAAATATTTAACAATCCTTTCTAAGACCATTCTAAAAAGGAACTAGAAGTCTAAATGACAAATAATAAATATACTCATCCATCATATTATGGCCACACATTATATGGGATTATTGGTACTTATACATGAAATATACTCTCTATGGTTTAATGATAATCTATTAGTTTTGATGATACTAAAATCAATAATGATGAATTTGATCTTCATTCAACCATTCCTTGATCACCATACCATGCACAATGTTATAATTGATAATGGTCCAAGTGAAAATGTTTTCACCATGAAATTAATTGAGAATTTGGTTTATAATCATCATGATTTTAATCCTTCTACTAGATCAATTACTACATTAGATGGGACCTCCCAGAAGGTCCTTGGTGAGATTGACCTACATTTACAAGACACTCCTGCACATTTGGTTACTAAATTTTCATTTATACCTTCCACAAGCATATTTAATATGTTAGTTGGATATCTTGGATCCATAAACATCAATCAATACCTTATAAAATGCATGGGTGTGTTAAATACATTCACACTAATTGGGTAATTAAATTTTCTAAAATCCCACCTGAGCATCCTCTTGAACAATAAAAACTTATACCTACGTAGCTAACTATCAAACCTACTAAGGTTAGACCAATGTAAAAGGGTATGCAACAATCTCCCCTTTACTAGGTGATAAATACTTGAGCGAGAATTACGTCGGAGACATATAATGGATTACATGAAGTCCTCATCTTATATTACACATAACATTCTGATATATAGCGCACCTAAACATATGTATACTATTATTATTTCAAATAGACCACAAAACACACAAATATGGTTTCCAAGAACCCCTATTATATTTATTTTTACTTCATGACCTCATATTTATATTATAAATATATAAAGCATACCACAAACTACAATGACATATATTACACATATACATGATCCTTGGTAGTACCAAAAAATATGTTAACCAAGTTATAAATGGGGAGACACTTATGATCATTATTTGAATGGGATAATATGAAGATCTTTCCTATTCAAATATCCCAAAAATACCAAAAATAAATTCAAAATTTTAAAAATAGTTTAAAAAATAAACGTTTTCTATTAGATCCTTGGTATATATGTGTTAGTTCCATGTTTATGGATTGTATATCACTTACTTCTACACACATGTGTGTGTAAAACTTCTAGTTGAGTGTGATACATACATACATAAATACATAATCTATTCTTAATTCAGATGTTAGGAGTTCCCTCTACTCATGTCATATAGACATTGGGGAGATCCACTTATTTGATCACTATAATTAAATGCTATTTCATTCTATGATATTTACCTTATATGTTTATGTATACTTTCACCCCACTAGATTTTATCTACATAGTCTAATCTAGATTGCTTAAGTTATTCTATGTCATTAGCGAAACTTTATCCCATGTACATGGGGATCTTGGGACATGTCTAACTTTCACCTATGAATGTACCTTTACTATTGCTTTTATGGATAATGAAAAATAATCTTTCTATAATTTATCTTTGGTGAGACAAGATTCTTTTATTTGAGGGTTTTACGATTTTATATAGGTTCACCATGTAAGCTTTGTTGTTCATTTGATCTTGGAATAATTTGACATGGTATTAGAGATATTATAAAAGTGCTTAGCAATTAAAATCTTGGTGGGATTAGTTCAATGCATTCCTACTATTTTCTTGATTTGATTTTTTAAAGGTTTTGGTGGGGTTTCTTAAAATATAGGTAGATCTTTATATTCATTTTCCCCAAATGAAAATATATAGCACCATTGGATTCAAAGGGTTTCAAAGCCCTAGGATTTGTTTTAAACACAACCTAGTTTTGTGATAGCCATTTTCAACCATATCTAAAGGATTTTAGTTATTTTTCTTAGTTTTCATATTTTTTCATACTGCCAAAGTCTATAATCAAAAAATAATTTATGGGTTTTTTTAGTTTCTCAAGTTATCAAGTGGGTCTTTACTAGGGTTTGAGAAGGTCGATTTGATTTCTATATATCTGAGTTCTTATTGCATGATTTTCACCATTTTAAACTAGTTTTTGCTAGCTTTTTTGTATAATTATAGACTTAAAATAGTTTTAACTCTTTTTAGGCCCTATACCATGTGATGAAACTCCCCTATAAACACATGTGCATTTTTATTCCTTCACAATACCAAAGACCCACTAGCCTAACCAAGGTCAATGTAAACATGCAAATGCATAAATATTTGTGCTCATTCCTCACACCTCTATAGGTTCCAAGGCTAACTAACCCAACTTTCAACTTCATACTGACATGACCCATGATAATGCATGTACCCATGACTTCTCAAGATTGATAGTCTTCTAACTTAAACCTCACCCACCTAGAAATGTAGTGAAGTCAAAGTTGCATATTCTTGCATATCATCCAACTATGTATCTAAGGGTTATATGACCTGAAAACTAGACCTACATCATTGTGGTGATGTATAAGACCCTTCCACACACTTGATTGTGTAATCTACAGATGTTTGGGTTTATCCTAAATTGTATTGACAATATAACAAGGCATCAATTTTAAGGCCAAGGACTCCCTGAGATGTGTGTGCAACTATCAAACTTAAGATAAGTGTTTGTTACACTATCCATTTTCAAAATGAGTCCATTTTGGGGATGAGGTAGCACCCACATCAATCAATCTCACATCAAAAAGGAGATGTGGATCACCCACAAAATTCCTTAGCCCCTAGTATTATAAGAAATTATCCCTTGGTCTCACCCAACCCATGGGGAATTAAATTTTCCATAGAAAATTATTTCCAACTATTTGTAGACCCAATATTTTAAAAACTTTGTGCACATTATTTTTTCACCCCTTTGTTCCACCAAATTTTTCATTTGAGTATATTTTAAAACACACATAAAGATTGATCAATATCTTGGATTTGAGTGTCATTTTCTTTAAAAGTGATTATTTTTCATGCTCTTCACATTGGCTATGTTTTTAAGCCCTCTAGATATCTCTTAAAACCAAATATTATATAGTTTTTGTTAGGTTGTGGAGATAAAAGCTTTAACTGTTGCAAACATGGAGGAGGTTGTTGAGTTCCAGGGAGACCGACATCAGTAAAGTGCAGTGCAGAATGAAACCAACATCGGCAGGTGTGAGCTGAAGACAACCGACATCGACAGGAGGTCAGCTGATGTCGGTCACCTCCAGGCAGATAGGGACTGATGTTGCTCACCTATGACGGTTCCAAAACTATTCGTTGCATGGACAGTTAGTTTGTTGAACTGAGAGTTTGCATGTAAAGGCTAATTATAGTCTTGAGTTTTGTGTCTTATTATTGTAATTAAAAAAGTCTAATTATTGTATGCATGAGATCTATATAATAGACTCATGGGTTGTATTGTAAAAGAGTGCTAGAGAGTAAGAGAGCAAAATAAGCTCCTTCAAAGAGAAGAGAGCAATGGTGTGTTCCACCTAGTGCCATAGTACCAAGTGTGGGTGCTGGTTTGGAGAATCAGAAGGGTTCTTCGTGTATGTATGATATGGGTTAGCAGGTGTGCAGGATCACATTTGGAGATCTACAATGGTGAGTAAGGTTTGGTGATTTGTAGGTGGTAGCAAAGAGCAGGGAGATCTACTTGGAGTACAGTTGTGTGCTTGGTGTACTGGCAGTGTTGTTACTGACTAGTGGAGGTGAACACCAACTCTGTGTTTGAGTTGTGTGTTGGGACCGTAAGATAGAGAGGGAAGAAGTCCTTGAGGTGTGGCAAGCCTTTGAGGTGGAAGAAGAAGTGGCATCTTCTTTATTGTATTTTCTTCTGAGTGATTATTAATACAATTGTGTATTGTCTCTCATATCCTGTGTTGTTTCATATTTCTAGTTACTTATCATTCTGGTTAAATTCCGTGTTTAGTTGCTAATACAAAGGTAATCATATGTGCTCTAATTGAGGAGAAAGATCCTGATAGTTGGTATCAAAGCTTTTGGTTGGGTTACTAATAGGTGGTTTTAGATTTGGTTAATGTTTTTTGATTACAGGTCACTCTTAGGGGTTTCAGATTGAGTGGGAGTATAGCAATGACAGAAGAAAGTAAGCTACGAATGAAGAAACTGAATAGCATGAATGGTCTGATTGATGGAAAGAAAGAGCAGGTAAAGGAAGATTGTTGGTTGGTAGAAGATCAGCGTGTAGAAGCAGATGTTACAGGTGATGTTGCACAAGTTGCTCTAGATAAAGTAGAATCTTGGTTTACAGATTCTTTTGCCTCTTTCCATGTAGCCTAAAATAGAGCATCTTTTCATGGGTATGTCTTTGGAGACTTTGGAGAGATTTATTTAGGGGTTGGTGAGCCTTATCAGATTATTGATGAAGGGGAAGTGAAGCTGAAATTGTAGATGGGTAACAAACAGGTGTTGAAGAATGTCATGCAAGTTCCAGTCTTGGAGATGAGTCTAATTTCTTTAGTAAAGTTGGGTGATGAGAGATGCACAATAACTCTCATAGTGGATGTACTTTAATTAGACGGTGGTAAGAAAGTAGGTATCCTTTATCTATCTACTTATATTACTAATTCACCTTCTATTGCAGAGATGTGGCTTTGTAGGCTTGGTCACATATATAGGAGGGGAATGCATGTTCTTAAGTGGAAGACAGATATCTTTGACAAACTTAAGAACTGGAAAGCCTTGGTGTTCATGGACGAGATGATGAATAGAGATCAGCTAAGGGGACTAAATTATTCTGAGTAGGGCTATGTTAATTTAAATAGGGTTTTGACCCAAAAGGAGCTTCGGGTAAAAAGTCATCACTCACAAGCGAACACAGGTACCGGCGTTAGTCAGATAGTAATCAACATCGGCAACAGGAAGACCGATGTCGGTAAGAAAGGAACCGATGTCGACAGAAGGGATACCAGCATTGGCCATGGAAAGGATGTCGGTAGTTAGGGTTAGTGCAGGGAACTGACATCGATTGGGTGCAGACTGGGAGATGGCCGAGATCAGTCATTGAAATGGATGGTGGGTAAATAGCAAGCTATTAAACAGGTCTCAAACACTCATATCGAGGACTAAAAGGGTAAGTGGACCTCATATTCATTATTCACCTTCTTACTAGTTGCTTATTGATGGTCGAGAACCAAGAAGATGTGAAGAGGCAATGCAAGTAGAATCCAAAAACAGTGGGAGCTTGGCATGGATGAGGAGTGTAAGTCCTTGGAGAAGAACCAAATAGGGGTTTGTTGGTGGAGTTGTTAGCTGGAAGAAAGCACTAAAATAAGGATGGATTCCCAAGTTAAAGAAGAGAGTGGATGGATACGTGAGATAGAAGGCCAAGGTATATGGTCTTAAGGAAGCTGTAGGATAGTGGTATAAGTTTTGACAGGTGGATGACAAAGCAGGGCTTCAGTCAATGTCAGTGTAACCATTATGTTTGTCTTACCAGGTGGATGATGAGTCACGACATTATCTAGTTACTGTATGTGGATGGTATGCTTGTAGCAGGTTTGTACATGCAGGGATTTGTTGAGTTAAGGGTAAGGTTAGTTCAGAGGTATGTCAGGAAGAATTTGGGAGTAGCAAAATTCTTTGGCATAAGAGACATGTAGATTTTGTCTCCAATGGGATCTGATGTGAAGACGGTGTTGGTGGGGTTCAATATGTAGGATGCAAAATCGAAAAGCACACCAAGGGCTGGACAGTTCAAGCTGAGCTTAGAACAAGGTTCGAAATCACATAAGGTTTGGTGTAGACCTGAGTTTTCCCAACTAGTGGGAGTTGTCAAAGAGTTTGGAGCCAATTCGGGGAAGGTGAATTCTTAGGTATTTGAGAGGGACTAATAGTAAGTTAACATGTTATGCAGGGTTAAGGACTTCACTACATGGGTATGTAGGTTCGGATGTGGCAGGTTACTTGGATGACAGGAAAGGCATCACAGGGTGTGTGGTGGGTGGTCTTCAAGATGGAGCTTGAAGAGGGATACAAGCCAGGAAATGAATTAGATGGTGTATAGGTACAAGTAGAGTTACAGCTATTTATCTCCAAGTGGGAGATTGTTAGGTTGTGGAGCTAAAAGCTTCAACTATTGTAAACATGGAGGAAGTTGCTAAGTTCTAGGGAGACTGGTGTCGGTAGAGTGCAGTGCAGAATGAAACTGACATTAGCAGGTGTGAGCTAAAGACAACTAGCATTGGTAGGAGTTCAGCTGACATTGGTCACCTCTAGGTAGATAGGAATTGACGTCGATTGCCTGTGGCAGTTCTAGAACTATTTGTTACACAGACAGTTAGTTCGTTGAACCGATAGTTTGCAAGTAAAGGCTAATTATAGTCTTGAGTTGCATGTCTAATTATTGTAATTAAGAAAGCCTAATTATTGTATGAATGAGATCTATATAATAGACTCATGGGCTATATTGTAAAAGAGTGCTAAAGAGTAAGAGAGCAAAATAAGCTCCTTCAGAGAGAAGAGAGCAATGGTGTGTTCCTCCTAGTGCCATAGTACCAAGTGTGGTGCTGGTTTAGAGAATCAGAAGGGTTCTTTGTGTATGTATGATCTTGGTTAGTAGGTGTGTAGAACTATATTTGGAGATCTACAATGGTGAGTAAGGTCTAGTGATTTTCAGGTGGTAGCAAAGAGCAGGGAGATCTACTTGGAGTACGGTTGTGTGCTTGGTGTACTGGCAGTGTTGTTACTGACTGGTGGAGGTGAACACCAACTCTGTGTTTGAGTTGTGTGTTGGGACCATAAGAGAGAGAGGGAAGAAGTCCTTGAGGTGTGGCAAGCCTTTGAGGTGGAAGAAGAAGTGGCATCTTCTTTATTGTATTTTCTTCTGAGTGATTATTAATACAGTTGTGTATTGTCTCTCATATCCTATGTTGTTTCATATTTCTAGTTACTTATCATTCTAGTTAAATTTCGTGTTTAGTTGCTAATACAAAGGTAATCATATGTGCTCTAATTGAGGAGCAAGATCCTGACAGTTTTGGATGCATTGTCAGTTGAGTCCAAAATCCTTCTAGTTTCATGTACATATGCACTTATTGTTTGAGACTTAGTCTTGATTGTGTGTGATTCCTATAGAAGCTTACTTGTATCTGTAACATTATGAGGGATAACTACTAACAATTATAAGGGGTATTGTGTGGTGTTTTGCATTCTTTAGTGGTTTTTATACACATTACCATTTTTTTCAGTGTGTTTATTCTTTAACTTACTACTCATTTAGACACATTATTGGCTTTACCTGAAGTCCTCTTCTTGAGTGTGTATTGTTATTATAACTAGGGGTCATTGAAATTGTTTTGCGTAGTTGTGAACTTCTTTAGTGTCTTCTCTTAGTCATGTCAACTTCATTTGAGAGACACTCATAGGATTGTGGTTCTTGTTAAGACTAACTATGCTTATTGGCATGCTTACATGAAACACTTACTCATAAGAAAGAATAGTACTCCATTCCTATATGAATAGATTCCTTCTTCTCTTGATGCTATTCAGTTCAATAAGTTAGATAAATTTATGACAAGATTTTTGGAACCTTATTTTTACATGTTTTCATGGATCTTCATTACCATGTGGAACATATAACATGTCCTTACACTATTTAGAGCATTTTACAACCTATTTTTGGAGATCCTATTGAGATTTACATCACACCTCCTCCTCAACTTCTTATTGTATATTATAAGACAAATTTTCTTTATCCTCCTACTATTTTAAATGATGACATGTCCATGGTGGACAATTCTCTTCTTTCTATCGAGCCACCATTATCAGATGAGAATATCTAAAACCTTAGCTATCCCATTGTAGATTCTACTTCCACTCTTATGCATGATGTTTCTCATCTAGAGCTATCATAGATTGGTAATTTAGATGACTCTATTATTTCTAGTGAGAGTACATATTATGATAGGATGGAAAACTCTTCTCCTCCTACATCTATTTAGTCATCAGATCTATGTGATTCATCTATAGTATATTATTAAGCTTTGAGGGTTGTTGAGTCATGTTCTCCACTTCACATGGACATTCCTTCAGTGAATTTTCCATTCCATTTATTCTTCATTATACTTATTTGTACTTGATGACACTTCTAATACTAAGTATAATTCTAATATTGATAACTCTTATTATAATATAGATGACTACTAGAGTGATGGGGACACACCTCCACCATCTCCTTATCACCTTCTAGATATAGAGGAGTTACTTTCTAATCAACCTACCTTTTGGTCTACCTCATAAATTATAAGGTATAAATATAATAATCTAGGACTCATCATACATTAGGAAGACTATTCCATAGGTACATGGAATTATGTATTCATTTATTGCCTCTACTCCTATTGTACCATAATTTCATATAGAAATTGGCCTTCTTATTATACATGAGGAGTATAATTCCTTGGTTGAATTTCTATTAGGCCCTTGGTGTACCCATTCATTATTCCAGGGAGATCCACTCTTCATTACACCTACCTTTGATAGGTTCAATTTAGTATAATTACATTCAATTATTGTGCATGATCTTGATAGACCTATGATAAAATTCTATTTTCAACCCTAATAAGAGTGTTTTTTTAATTGTTTTATCCTTCATTGTCCATTATGGAATGGGTAGACTTCTAGTATACCATTTTTATTCTTCTTTTGTCAAAGGGAATAAAAATTATGTGATGTAGATGGAGTTTATTCAATCTTCAATTATAATATTTCATCAATGACATTTGTTATTTTGATAGCTCTACTCTAGGAAGCTTCAACATATTATATGGGGACTTCTTAGTTATCCTCTCTATATGTGATCTGTTACTCATAATTATGGATGCATTCTCAGTTGTGGTTGATGTCCTTAGATAATGCATATTTTCTCATTTTTCTCTAATTTGGTGAGGATTTTTATCTTATGTATTTTCTCCTTTTGATCAATTTATGAGAGTTACATTGTACTTGGGTACCTCATCAAGCATTATTTATGGGACCTAATTATTTTACCCATCTAAGCTATACTTAAGGGGGGTGTTGGTGTAGACTTTTGTCCCACTGGGTTTTGTCTACATGAACTTTTTTAACTTGCTTAGGTTATTCTAGATCATTGGTGAAAGTTTATCCCACATGCATGGGGATGTTGGGACATGTCTAAATTTCATTTGTAAATGTATATTTCCTATCGATTTTATGGCCAATGAAAAATACTCTTTCTAAAACTTCTCTTTGTTTAGATATGCTTATTTCTCTTGGCGATTTTAAAATTTTATGTAGGTTCTCCATATAGGTTCACCATGTAAGATTCATTGTTTAGTTGATCTTTACATCATCTAACATTATCATGTTTGAGATTAAATGTATCTATATATACCTTTATCCATGATTATATCTTTCATAAGGTAATTTATATATTATGTACTTAACATTTTTTGCTAACACATTTGATCCATGTGCTACTATGATATGTTTATGTTGGTTACCTAATCTTTTATTTATGCACTTCCTTGAGTTCCCTGCCTTGCTATTATCTTAATTGTTTGAGAATTTAAATATATTCCTTTTTTTTTGGCCTCTCATGTTTATGTGTGTTTTATTGAACATTTGAATATGTCATTGATTATTGTATGGACATTTGAATATGTCATCCTTGATTTTAAGGACATTAGACTAAGTCATGTCCATTTTGATTATGCAACATTTGAACATGCCCCTTGTTAATGGTCTCCTTGGACCATTGAATTTTGACTTGATTTTGAGTGATCTTATTTTTTTTCTTGATTTTATTGTTGAACTTGTACTATTACTATCTATATATTACCATGATATTTATCATGCATCTTAGGCCATCATGGGATCACATTGTTTTATGTGATTCAATGTTATATTTTCCTAGACATGTTCTTCTATATGTTACATGGTTGAATATTATACAATTGTGTTATCCTTTTGAAGCATGGTAACTAATAGTTTATATTATTCCATCACCTCAAAGTGGGGATTATTATTGGGTGCATGTTATAGAGGCATGTTCTTCACATTTGACATAATTTTTAGATCTAGTGGGGTCATGCTTTGGAAGCATGTTCTCCACACATATTACCATTTGGTACAATTTTTTTATTTAGTGGGGGTATGTCATATAGTAATGGTTTACACACATTCATATTTTTTATATTTATTGGGGGAATGATTTAGAAGCATGTTCTCTACACTTATTTAGTATTCATCACACCCAAATTTAGCGGGGGCATGTTTTTGAAACATGCCTCCACATTGACACTTATTTTAGTTTTTATATTTCTCCATATATAGTGGGGGCATTATTTGGAATCATGTTATCCATACTTATAAGTTTTTGAACTGGCCAAAGCACTTAATTATATAATTTAGATTCATAATTTTGGTAGAATTTTGTATATTGGTACCATTATTATTCATAGTTTCATCATGAGACATATATAAGGTGCATATGATATGCAATGTGTTATTAATATAATAAAATTTAAATTAGTTTGATATTTTAGAACACTCTCAAAAACAATAATCACCCACCAACATGGAATTTTGTGGATTGTATTTAGCCAATCTACTATAGTAAGTAGTTCACTTTTCATATGGTTGAGATGATCAAATCACTCAATATTGCAAAGTTTTCAAGTTGGCCATGAATATTTAATCTAAACTCAGTAGTCTAATATTGTCAGTTGATTTATTTCACTCACACTCACTAGGTTAGAAGTATGATTGGGTTTCACAGTTGAGCTAATCTCAACTATTGAGTAGAAACTCACCTTTTCTCCAAGGTTAGGGGCATGTTCCTTACAATATGTCTTTCACTCCATCTCCTTATATATTTTCACTTTATAGATTTATATATATTTGTCCTAATAGTAGTTTTAGATCCTTACAATGACATATATTGTCAAATAAACTTTTTAATAAGAAAGGTTTTTACATTGATACTCAAGTGTACTCCTAAACCTTGCTCTTTTAATTTCAATATTTTAAATACTTCCAATTTTAGATTATATGCAATCATTATGTATTTAAAATTCAATTTTTTTATTCCAATATTATAAAATTATTGAAATTGGAATTAAACAAAATAAAGGTGTTTTATACACACCCAAGTGTGCATTTCTTCTCCTTTAAACCATCAATTTCATTACTACATTAAACGGGGTAAATGTAGATGATATTTATGGATTATATAGCATCTCAGTCTTGTACACTTGGAGAACTTATAACCTGGATGTTCCTCTCAGTTCTTTATCTTTATCACTTATAAAGGTCTTGCATCTACCCTATCTTGACCCCCATGTCTTATCTCTTTATTTGACTAGTCTTATGTTAATGACCTAGACCTTATATCTTTCCCAAAATTATTAAAACCTAATTATATTCCACTTATTCAAGTTCTAAATATGTATCTACTTTCATGTTCCCTAGATACTAGCATCCTAGATAGACACCTACATTTATGTAGGTGTACTACTCTGATACAAGTGTGTAGCTCCTTAAAGTCATCTAATTTAAAAATAAAATCTATCCCAATGGTTATAATAAGTGATTTAACATAAGTTAATTCTTTAAAAATATTGATATAAATACAATATCAACCCCATTCATTCCAGACCTATAAACTTATTACCTACTCACCAGGAAACTTAGAAAAGGCATTCAATCAAGAAATCAAGTGACAAAATCTTACCTATTTTGTATTATTTTTGTATCAGTCATGAATAAAAAATATACACAAGTTTGAAGTAATGAAAGATCAACCCAAGATCTATATTTTATAGGTTACAATCTAGGTCACAATTGTACTTGATTTCCACATATTGCATGATTCACACACAAGCCAACACATAGTGAAAAATTACATCAATCTGAGGTCCTCTTTAGAGTATTATCTATGTAGTCAATGCTCATTGAAAATGGGGTATATGGGTTAATATTGATACCATGTGCCTAGTAACCCATTTCTCCCCAAGTTTATTACAAAGATGGAGAACTAGAGTTTTACAATTTCATGGGGAGAGATAATGCATAACCTAGATATGAATGCACTAGAGTGAAGTCAAAGATAAAATCAGAAGCATCTAAGTGGTCATATTTATTTCCATCAAGTATTACATACATGACACCTACATTAGGTTTAAATAGTAGTGTTGATGTAACTGTCCTAGGATGGATCCAAAGGTACTCAATTTAGAATTTGACAACTATTTTAGAACCCTCTTCTAGTTTACATCCTACCTATTCGAAGTCCAAAATTATCTCAGCATCAAAATTAGCTAAGAACAGTAATTATTTGTCATTTCCATATCTATCATAGTTTAACTTAATATTCTTAGTCTATTTTTATTTAATGAACTCAACATATGTTATATCTAATTTTAAAATCTAACTAGCCTACTATACAGATAGTTTATCATCCTTGTACCTTAGGCTATATCTATCCCCTTTAACCCTAGTTAATCTTAATAATTTATAGGGTTAAACAGAGGTTGATAAAAAAATATGAGTGATTTTTTTTAGTGTCAAGACTTTGAAAATAATAATTTTAGTATTTTTTTAGGTGGAATGTGTGGATAATTTAGGATTACCGTTTATTTAGGATAATTTATTTTATTCTAAGATACATTTTTATGATTGTGGAATTTTTATTTATGTGAATTATTAATTTACATAAATATATATTACATGAGGTACCACTCACCTCTTTTTCCCCCTTTAGGATTTAAGAGTTACTTGCATGAGTAACCCCTTCCTCCACTTGGCACACACATCCCTTCACTTTCTAAGGGATTAGGCCATATGTGGCACACAAATAGGATGCTTATAAGGTAATAATGAGATTCTTTGTAACTCCTAATCTTTTTCTATATGTCTATAAAATATCCCCTCCTCTCATCTTTTCCTTAATATAAACTCATAACTCTCTCTTTTATTATCTTGTGATCTTGATTCAAACTTATAATGAGAGATATTTTGGTAACAATCCTTCTAATAAGATCATGTAGGTTTTTATCTGATACATTTAGTTTCACACTTTAAAATTCTTGTCTCATTTATGCTTTGCAACTTCAGTGGTAACTTTGTATTGTGATTTCTTTATTTCCAATCTTTCATACTTTGTGATTGATAAATATTTTTGGGATAAATACTTCATGGTATTAGAGCTAAGTTCATCTTATTGACATTTTTTGAGAATGCATAGATTTTTTCGGAGATTTTTTGGACTTTTTTTTGCAAGGGTTCTACCCTTATTATCTATTTCCATATGTTTCTCCCTCACTTTTTTTTATTGAAATTATTGATCTATAACAACATTAAAGCCTACTACTAAGGAGTTCTTTTTAATTTTTTATCCTAATTAATAAGGCCATCTAAGTAAGTTTTATTTTAAGCAATTTCAAAATAATAATAATAAGGATTCACCTTTAATTTTTGTTTTCAAATATATCAATTATTTTACTATTCTAGTTATTGCATTATGATTTAAGAAAAAATATTTCTTTTTTTCTCATGTCACTTATTTAATTTTTATGTAGTTTTTAAAAAGAAAAAATAACTATTTATTAGTGTTCTTTATTTTAAATTTTTGATCATCTATCTTGACCTAAGATTTTAATATTTGTCTTTTCTTTATCTTATTTCTTTTGCTTGATCTTTGTTGGTCTATGACACTTAAATAAATCCATAGAACCTACTTTTTATACCTCTACATATCCTTGTGTAGTGATTCACTTACTTTGTGAGACATTTACATTTTGGTGTGTCATCTTTCCTTTCTTGTTGTCTAGATTTTATGGA
>JARHVA010006952.1:182500-267500 GCA_037957365.1 Torreya grandis
ATTTTATTGAGTTTCATGCCTTTGTTGAAAAATAATCTCATTTTTATTTATGCATATTATGCACTAATAATGGTACTGAATATGTTAAGAATTATTTCCTTGTATATTGTAAGAAAAATATAATTAAACATGAGAAAAATATTTCCTACACATATGAGAAAAATAGTGTTGTTGAACATAAACATAGGACTATCACTGAAATGGCTAGGTGTATGTTGCATGCTAAAAAATGTGCATTATAAATTTTGGGATGAAGCTATGCATTATTCTATATATCTCATAAATAGGAATCCCACTAAAGTTTTTTTGTTAATATTACACCTAAAGAATCTTGGAGTGGTAGAAAACCTAATTTGAAGCATTTATGTGTTCTTTTATTGTGATGTATTTATTAATATTCAAATAAAAAAATGTAAAAGAGTTAGATTCTAAGGTAGACACTTTTATCTTTGTTGGTTATGATGAATCATCTAAATTTTATATGGTGTATTATCCTCAAACTAATATAATCAAGATTAAAAGGGATGTTAGAATTTCTAAAAATGGTGTGCTTAATTGTGCTTCCAATTTGGATTCTCTTGATATAATTTCTAATTATTTTCCTTATGAAATAAGTGATGATCATAATGATGTTATTCCTAAAGTTCCTTCTCCTTCTTCTAGTCTCTTTCCACCAAAAATCTATGCCTAAGTGACAAAGACTAGTATAGAATATTATTGAATTGATGTAGATCTTAATGATACTAATAAAACTAGGCAACAAAATTGTAATTATGCTTTAATGTCTAAACTTATGCACAATAATGATACTCAAACACTAAAATAATCCCAAGGTCACCCTCACAGGTAAAAAGCAATGCATTTTGAATACAACTCTTTGATTTATAATAATGATTGGGACTTAGTCTCTTTCCCTAAAAAGAATCATTAGGTAAGTTATAAATGGTTTTTTAAAACTAAGTTCCATTATAATAATCAAATTGAAAAATATAAAGCTAGATTAGTTTCTAGAGGTATTTCAAAAATTGAATGAATTGACTATAATGAATCTTTTTCTCATGTTGCTAAGTTCTCCATAATTAAAGTTGTTTTGGCTTTAGTTGCTCACATACATTGACCCATTTATCAAATGAATGTTAAGATTACTTTCTTAAATGGTGACTTTCATGAATAAATTTACATGTCTCGATCCCATAAATTTATTAATAAATGCAATGAAAATCTTGTTTGCAAGTTAAACAAAGTTATTTACGGTTTGTACTAATCTCATAGAGAATGATACTCTAAAATCTATAAATTTTTTCTAGCCCAAGATTTTACTTGTAGTTCTAATGATCCTATAATTTTTTCTCATGAACACTCCAAATAGCATAGTTATCAGTTTTTGTATGTTTATGACTTAATCATAACTAGTATTAATAGTTCAATGTTGTTTTCACTAAAAATGCTTTTAAGAACACCTTTAAAATGACTAATTTGGGTCTCTTACATTTATTTTCAAGTATTCAAGTTTGGAAAAAACAAGATAGTATTTTCATTTCCCAATATAAATATGATTATGACTTGTTATATAGGTTTAATATGTTAGAATTAAAAATTGGTGATACCCATTATGATCTTGATGTCAAATTATTTAATGATATGGAAACTAAAACTATTGATCTAACTATATATAGATAATTAGTTGGTAGTTTAAATTACCTTACTCATACTCATCCTAATATTGATTTTTCTACTAGATTGGTTTATCATTGTATGTATAAACATAAAGCTACTGATTTTAAAGATACTAAAATAATCATTCATTGTATTTAATGCACTATAATTTTTGACATCGAGTATACCTCAAATAACAATTTCTATTTGATAGGTTATTCATATTATAACTAGGCTAGTGATCTTAATGATCATATGTCCACTACCGGTAATTGTTTTTATTTGGGTTATGGCATCATTTCATGGAATAGTAAAGTGTAATAATATATCCCTATCTTCCATAAAAGTTGAGTATAAATCTTGTAATCATGTTACAAATAAATTTATGTGGATTAGAAGACTTCTTAGAAATTTGGTTCACCCACAAAATTTAGCTACTCTAATTGTTGGTGATAATTAAAGTGCCACTACCCTATCAAAAAATATAGATTTCCATGCAAGGTCTAAGCACATTGATATTTAACATCACTTTCAATGTGAACATCTTGAAGACAATCAAATTATTCTCTCTTTTTATCCTACTAAAGAACAAATGGCTAATATCTTCACTAAGACATTATCTAAATAAAAGTTTTTATTCTTTTGCAACAATTTATGATTTAAATAAGTTATCATCAAGGGGGAGAGTTATTGATGTTTCCTCCCTTCTTGTTTTATTGTAAACACCTAAATAAATTTTAAGGGGGAGGGTTAGGATTACCCTTTATTTAAGAAAATTTCATATATCTTATATTCTCTTTTTGGTCATGGGGAATTTTTATTTATGTGAATTATTAATTTATTTAAATCTAGATTCCATGAGGTTTTACCCACCTCTTTGTTTTCCTTTAAAATTTAGTAGTTACTTTTATGAGTAAACCCTTCCCCCACTTGGCATAGAGCTCACTTCACTTTCTAAGGGTCTAAGCTAAAAGTGGCACACACACAGGAGGCTTGTAAGGTAATAATGGGATTACTTGTAACTCTTATTCTCTTCTTCTAACTCTATAAAAAATCTCCTCCTCTCCTCTTTTACTCATTAGAAACTCATAGCTTTGTGTATTCTTCTCTTGTGCTCTTGATTCAATCTTGTACTTGTGGAGATATTGATATCAATCTTTCTAATAACTTCACATGTGTTTTTCTCTAATACGTTTGGTTTCCCACTTTATAATTCTTTTTTGATTTGTGGTTTGCATCTTGAGAGGTAACTTTGTCTTGTGATTTCTTCATTTCTAAACTTTCATACTTTATCATTGATGAATATTCTTGGGATAAATCCTTTATTTTGTGTCACAAAATTCTACCATGTTTCAAGTAATTTTTATATTTTCACTTTTTAAAAATTTGTTTGGTTTTCTATGGTATCAATAAACATAAAAAAAATTCTTCAATGGATGTGATTTTCTACTTGGGGGAAAAAATCATTTTTGTTAGCAAATTTTAAACATATTTGTATAAGAAAATTAATTAATAACATAATTATTATAATTTTACAATTTTTATTTTTTTAGATATTATTTGAGTAGAAAGAGAATTTTTAAAATTAGAATAATTAACAATCGAATAAAATAATATTTTAACATCAAATAAATTTTATTGAATAATGTTAATTATAAAATGTACATATTAAAATAAGTGTCAATGCATTGTGCTTCGTCTGATGTCACTATTAATTTTTTAATCTTTCTCTTATTAATATAATAAGGGTAAATGCCCTCAAGGTCCTTAATTATCAATAAAAAAAATTTACAAGTTGAATGATAAAAAAAATAATATCAAATGACCATAAAATAATGATCTTCCATTTAAATATGTAAGAGAATTATTCTATTAAATTGAACCAAATTGGCTTTAGCTATATAATTTATTGCAACAAATATAATACAATAATTTAAATATAAATAAGTTAAAGTTAGTCATTATTATTGTGTAAGTTTATAATTGGTAATTCATATTTGGGTGTGGCCCCACATGATTTAACCACATATATAAAAGTGTGAATATTTTCTTATTGGAATGCAAAGTGCCATCAAATTTCCAATTGGGATGCAATCCAATGAAATGGATTATTTTTTGTTACAAAATAAACATGTTTCCTCTCATATGAAGAATATGTTTTTTATTCCTTACATATGTGTATACATGTTTAGAATATTTGTAATATATACTTGTCATGATCATGTCCTTTTGCGCCTTGACCTGATTGCTTAGACAATTAATTTAGCATGAGTATGGTTGATTGCTACACTCTTTGCATAGTTGGACTGCATTATTGTTATGATGATGTGATATTGGAATCCATTTTGGTATAGAGCATGTATATAGTAGTTATTACACTTCCTTGTTTAGATGGATTGTATTATCATATCCTGATGTTATGATACATGTTTTCACGTTGATGCATTTATCCTTTTTATTATTTTGCATGTGATGATGTATAAATTATTAGATATATTTGATACTTTATTACTAGTCATTACTATTTTATCATTTTTTTATATTATTGGACCAAATACTATTGATGGATCCACTTGATGGTTACAGGTGCTGACTATGGCCTAGGTTGGATGTTGGCATTAGCTCTTGGGGGTAGTAGAGTAGTTTTGAGTAGTTAGATGAGTTATAATAGGTAAAATTTATTAAATACAAAATTTAAGCCTCTAGCCCTTAATTCTTGTTCATTTGTGATTATGTCATCTTTTCTAGTATTGTGTGAGAATTGATCTTTTTACTTCTATGATTATGACAATTTTATTTTTCATTTTTTTTGAGTTGTTACTTGGTGGTATTTATATCTCATTTATGATTTTATTTATAATTTTACCCTTTGATTGTGTAAGGTACTATTTTACCTGATTAGTCCTTGGTGCTTTCTGCCTTGGTTTGTTCCTTGTTATAGTATAGTGCTCCTTGTCTTTGAGCGCAAGTGATTTCTAGATTTTTGGGCCAAAATGATGTGGACACCCATTTGGAAGGTTGTTTCATTTAATTTTATAATGTGAGTGGATGGTTTGAGCTATGACACTCATTTTTTGATATCCACCATAATGAATTCTTCAGATATTACTATAGATATCTTTCAAGATATGTGTGTGTGTGTATCCCTATATATATTTTCTATATAATATTATACATATTTATAATTATAAATATAATTATGAAAACTAGTTAATGAAAATTAATTTAATATGAAAATATATAATGAATACATGTAAATATATTCACATAATATGAATACAAATATATATCTTTTTATATAAATATATATTTCTTGATACATTTATATATACCTTCATATATAATGATATATGGACATATTTAATTAGCTAGTGGTGTATATATATATATATATATATATATATAGATATATATATATATATATTCACATAATATGAATACAGATATATATCTATTTATATAAATATATATTTCTTGATACATTTATATATACCTTCATATATAAAGATATATGGACATATTTAATTAGCTAGTGGTCAATATATATATATATATATATATATATATATATATATATATATATATATACATACATATATATATATATATATTTATATATATTCACATAATATGAATACATATATATATCTATTTATATAAATATATATTTCTTGATACATTTATATATACCTTCATATATAAAGATATATGGACATATTTAATTAGCTAGTGGTATATATATATATATATAATATTCGAGTGGAGTTATTGAAGCACGGCATGGTAGTAGAGAAGGAAGGTGGATGGAGTGTCGAAAGGGTAGTGAGGTGTATGGGTGAAGGTGTAAAAAGGAAAGGATGTAAGTGTAGGAGAGGATGGGGGGATGGTTTTTGGGGAGGAGAATGAATATGGTAGATAGTGGATAGACTAAAAGAGGAAGATGGATGTAGAGTGTGTGAAAATAAGGCATGTGAAGCAAGCTAAAACATGAGGCTTAAGAGATACGCAAAAGGCAAAAAAAACATGTGGGGGGGATAAGAAGTTAAGGATGATGGTAGGGAAGGATGTGAGAGATAGATAAAAGTGAAGGAGAAAAAAAAAACATAGGTAGTAGGGTATGAGAAGGAGAAAAGAAACATGAAAGGAAACATTGGATTTAGAAAGAAGCCTGATTTACAGTTGGAAGTAAGGGAGAAATACTTGATCCAAGTTAGACTTCTCTTCCAAACATAAAATCTATAATCCATTCCCTACTTGAAATTATTTTCTCATATAGATAAAATGGACTGATACTGAGATAACATATATAGTATTGACATTTTTATCAAACACACATCTTTCTAGGAGTAAAGCAAAACATTCAATCAAGTTATTATAAATAGTGAACCAATTATATTTAGCCTATAAATTATATTAATGATGGATTGTATATTTCTCTAATTATATTAGGCATATGCTATGGATCTATTTTATTAAGCCTATGGCTACATTATTGATTTAATCTAGGGAAATTATTGATCCATGTAATGTTTTAAACTAGATTTAGTGCATATTACCCATTACCATGTAATGTTGGATGAAAAATATATAACCTTTTGCTTTAGTTGGGTGGCTCAAGTTGCTAGTTCTATTAAAATTTCCCTTAACCATGGTTATTCCACTAGTCACCATACCTTGATTCAGGTGGTCATATGCCTAATAAAGTTGATTCAAGGTTTAAATGGATATAGTGACCTCAGTGATATTACACTCCTTTAACAAATTACTCCATTGACATTATGATTTTAGTTTAATTAAACTAACTCAATAACATTATCCGAAGGGTAGAGTTGACAAATTTCCCTTATCTATGTTTCTCATTTTACAAAATTTATGATCTAGAGGATTTTCATTCTTCATATGATTCAGGATAATTAATCAATATCTTATTTAATGGTATTTTTTTATTTTACCATGGGATATATATTTAATTAATTATTATCATATTTAATATATTTTTTATTTTACCATTGGACATATTTTATTAATTAAATATTCTATTTAATGAAATCTTTTCTTTTACTATGGGATATATTTAATAGTTTTTAATCTACCATTGGATATTTTATTCCCAAAAATATACTATTCCCATTCCCACATGGATAGTCATTTAAAATAGCCATGGGATATATTTTTTAAATCTTTATCCCATAATTCAAGAATCCTACCACTCTTATATTATCAAAAAGACAAGAATCTTTTTAAAGAATTGATGTGGTAGTTTAATCGTGAGTTATTTAAGATAAGCATGGTTGCATGTTTTATTTTAAATCCAAGTCTTTATTCAACCAAAGAAATGAAGCATTGATTTCTTGGAGGTTTGTTAAAGAAACTCATGGGAATATTTTAATTCCTTAATCTTATAAGTTAAACTCCACTTTATTTCCCCCATTTGCAAAGAATCATATGATTGGTGGAAAAATATTTGGTTCTTGATTTACTTTAGTGGGGAGATTATGTTTTTATTTTGGTGGACATTTATATGCATATTAATTAAAATAAAATACATGTGGATATATTCTTTAAAGAAAGGTGTGAATGTATTCTTTAAACAAAGACATGGCAATTTCTACAAATTATTGCCTGTTCATTAAAACTCAAATCTTTGTTTTTAGCATTAAAGTTGATTTACCAAGAAATTAAATTAGCATGGTAATCTTGATCTACCAAGAAATGCAAGTCTTTTTATTGCATTTGTTTTTGGTGCCAAGAAACTAACCATTTCATGCAAGGTAGAACCAATTAACTCCCATGTTGGAAACATTTTATGCATGGTTGGCGTTGAAGAAATGTAGATGATAATAATACACTATGTTAATTATGGTGTGGTAATGGAAGTCACTTGGTTCCAAACATCCACATGGACAGTGCATGGTGAGCCTATTTTGGCTTGCGTTTATCATAAAAACATCTAGCGCTAAACCATTCTGTTGAACCAATTCCTTAATTTAGGAAAATGGTTAGTTCCCAAGCAATGTACGAAGGCAAGGGAAAATCAAAAAAAAATCCCAATGTAGATCCATTAGCCAATACATATACAATACCATGGAGGCATTGAGATATTAAAAATATAGGTGATTTTATAGAGGCAGTAATTTTTTGACATAGGCAGCAAGGGAATTTACACAGAGGAATGTTTTAGATAGATATATCTGGATTTTAGAGGTAACAAGAACCTTAGGTAAATTAAAGAGGTTTCTTTTTATTTATTATAGATATAGGTTATTTGGTATAGAATAATTCTATTTTACTTAGAGAGGTTTGGTAATTATTATTGAAAAGTTTTTAATAGATTAGAACACTCATAGAGTGGACCCAGCGACGTAGCCATTTGGTGAACCCCACCAATAAATCTTTTATGTCATTTTTCAATTTATTCTCTGTGATCTAAAATTATTTCAATTTATTTAATTAAATTATATAATGTTTATAAAGTAATTTTCAGATTTACTTAAAGGAAAATTAGAAAATTAATATCCAATTTCAAATAAAATTAGAAATTAATATTCATTTTTCATCCAATCTAAGCAGACTATAAATTTTTTTTATAAGCTTGGATTTCTAGATCAAATTTTTAATTATTTTTTAAAAATACTTAAGATATTATTTTATAGAGACAAAATATTAATGGAGTGGTTTAGATGAACAACAAATTATATGAGTTTACCAAGTTACTCATATTCAAAATTATTGAGATTTACATTCTGATTAGAAAAAGTCAATTTATTTAAATAAATTTTGGAAATTGATATACTTTTCAAAAATTCATTTCCTAATTTATTAAATCAGGGAAATGAGAATTCCATAACCAATTCTACTTTTAAATATTAAATTGAGAGTTTTTAGTATCTGTTTGAAAAATATGTGATTTATCTATAGGGGTAAATCTGGTTTACAAATCAATCTGATTGGATTTTCATTTTTGGTTTTGGGTGTCATGATGATCCTTAAATAAAATTAAAATTGATTTGGGCATCTCAAATAAAAAAGGCCTAATTGTTATTCATTGTTGTTATGTTTTCAAATATTTCTATGACTATAAAAAATTTCCTTTGGATGGTTGCATTACAAATGGAATGATATAATCTGATGATTTAAATATTTTCCAAAAATTGGGAGAAATCAAGGTACTAGTTATTTTATTTGAATTTTGGAAGACACACACACACACACACACACACACACATGAAAAATGTGACACAACCCTTCCCTTTGATGAATTGGTTATTTTTCTATCCCTTGAATAAGTTTGTTTTGTCAAATATATGGATATGTTTTTGGGATAAGTTTCCTTGTGTGTATTTTGTTAGCATGATTCGGTTCCATTTTGATTTGCATTATTTTGTATGTTTGGCATATTATTGAATTTCAAGAAGAGGGAAAAACCCTGTTAACATCATTATACTATAACAAGGGTCTTAGATTTGTAATTAAAACTTTTAAATAGTCTATTATTTATGTGACCCATATGAATTGAGTTTTAATGCTGAGGGATCGTATGAGGTCATGAGACCTCATAATGATCTCCCAAAAATCTTGATATCAATTATTACTTAAAAATCAATTTATTTCTAAATGCAGTGGGGACCATTGCAACCATTATGGTCTATTTTAGATTTACAGTATGTTTTTTATACTTGGTTGAGTTTCCTAATATCTATATTTGGTTGAGTTTCCTAATTATTATATTTAGTTGAGTTGCTTGATTTCTATGTTTAGTTGAGTTTCTTGATTTTTGTGTTTGGTTGAGCTTATTGTTAGCCACTAATATGTTTAAATGTAACTATAATTTGTAGGTGATGTTTTCTAGTCTACTTATGACTATATAGAGTGTACCCTGAGTGGTGATTGTGCCTTGTGTTGGTGCTATGTTATTATAATGTGACATCTATTGGTTCAGTACCCAACTTGCTTAGAAATTCCTCTTTGACCCTATTGTTTGAAACCATCATCTAGATGATGGTTGGGGGTGGTGAGGGCCACCTATGGATGTCTCATAGGGCTAGTTGGGAGGGTTATCTAGATTGTTTCCTACTACTCCATACTTAGATGGATTTATGTATAGGTATGATGCACTTTATAATGTTATTTCCATGTTGTTCATCTCCTTATTATCTTAGATGTATGTTACTTTCATCTAGTATGAATTGTGGTTATATTTATGACTAATTTATTTGGATTTTAGATCAGTTACATTTGACTCTTTGCATGATAACTTAGTGCATGGTTAGTAACCTTTGATAGTAAGCTGTTCAAGCTCATATTACTGATGATGACGTAAATTGTTAGAGATTACATATAGATCTGAATTCACTTTTAGATGTACTTGGATTTTATCTTAGGTTGTTAATTGAATAATCCTTACTAATGTTATAGTGCTACACCATATTATTTATATTGCTGACTCTTTAGTATGTTACTACATAGCCATTCAGTCTTGTGACTATAACTTGTAATTGGTTGACTCACTTAGCATAGTAATATTTCATTGTGCCATCTTATAAAACTTCATTATGTTCTCTTAATGTAAAATATTATGGTAACCTTAGTAATGAATTTCTTAGGCAAATATTTTAACTATCTTGAGGTTAGGCATACTACAGCTCCATACTTGGGTTATCCTTGGAAGGATAATTGATTTTCACTACTTTTTTTACATTGGTAATTACCTTATTATATTCCTCATATAGCATGTATGATAATGATGTATGCATGCTAAATCTAGCATTTCTTAATCATGCCATATTATGGAGTTTCATATGTATTCTCTTAAAATGTATAATCATTGGACTTTGAGTTAATATTTGTATAAGCATGCATACATTCTAGATTTGGATTGATAGTTAGTTATCAGCTGCAAATACTATGATAGTATAATTTTTTTCTTATTTCATCATGGATCATATGATATTGATGTTGTGCCCCTTTTTGAGTGGTAACTATTCATTTTTAAATATTATAAAACTATTATATATTCACTTATTTGAAATCATTCAAGAATGATTGGAATAAAACATGTGTATGTAATGAAATTGCCTAAATTGAGTGTTAGACATGCTTGGGTATGCATATTTTAAATATGAAGAAATTTCTACCTCTTGGAAGAAGAAATGTAACATGAAAACTCCTATAAGGTGAAGTAAATGGAATGTTAATTGATACTTGCCTTGCTATAAGCTTATATTAATTAAATAGCTAAAAATGTGGTTATGGATATCGTATTCATGTGCTAGATAAGCATATAGACTTCTTCTCATGTCAGTTGTATTTTCTTGTTGAGTAGGCATTGTATTCATATATATACAAATCTTTATTCTTGTATGTTCCTACAAACTGATTCACATGAAACTATTGTAAGCATGAATAGGATACATTAGTGCATAAATGAACATGTTCTTCCCTCAATCTTGAAATGATTGGTATGATGTCATGGGAAGTGAGTTAATCCATAAAAAATATCTTTAAAATGATGAGTGGATAATGTCGTAAAAGCTAATCTTGCAAAATAATTTCCTATTTATAGGATTGGCCAAATACCAATGTGGGTGTATAAATTCCTTAGGCTAGTGTGCCTTTTCTACCATAAACATCTATTGATAAGATAATCAATGTTAGGGATTTTATACATATATATTTTTATGTGGGTTTCCATGTACTTGAGGTGTATTAAATCCTCTTCCCACCATTGCTAGACTATCATATTGTCTAGTTACTAATTTTAAATTGATTATATCAATTCAAGGATTGGCTACCACTATATCTTTACCTATTGGAGAATGTAGTAATGTATGATTGTGACTTCATTCATGTACTTGGACTATGGAAAGCATGCTTATGAATTTTTTGAGATCATTCTATGAGTTATGTTACTCCTATTTTATTTTCATGAGCCTTACTTTAACCCGTATGCACTCTTCTGATAGTGGGTTTCCATATGTGCTTTGAATGCTACATATTTTGCCTGATTTCTGTTAGGGACAATGTTCTCTTGGTTTCCATGTTGTGGCTTGATATGATCATTAATGACTCGAAAGATTAATATTAACCTTTCTAATTATGCATACATGGGTATTCTAAGTGTGTATTGCTTACTTTAGCAAGTGAGGTTTGGTCCCTTTATGCGCCCATTGTGTACTCTAATATGTAACTTCAATATTTTTTTGAGTTGTTTCAATACTAAAATAATATTTCATTTTTACAATTTGGTAAATTTGTCACTAATTTTCCACAGCAATCTCCACCACATAAAAAATATTTGAACCTTTCATAGACATTCAAAGTGTTGAATGAAATAATGTTGTAATCTTGAATTCAATTAAGTAAACCAAAACCCATTATTCAAATGTTTCCTTTCAATATTAAATAAGTTAGGGATAAATGCATGACTAACGTATTGATAACATGAATACAAATTTTTTAGATGGTTAGTCAATGATCCAAATGCAATAATCTATGAAACTCTGAATAGTGGTCCTTATACTCCCAATACCAATAATTTCCTTTCAAGTGGAATGATATTTGAAATATTAAATCAATATAAGATTTTTTAAAAAATAATTTGAATTACTAATAAATTATTAAAATTAAGTTACTTCCACGAGCGTGTTATTTTATTTTAACTAACATTAACTTAGAATAAATTTTAAATATTAAGGCATTTATGAGAAACTCATTCTAGTAGCAAAAACATTTGGGGAAAAACTTATAGTAGAAATAATGTTTGGGAAAAAGTCATTTCCTCAAGAATAATGTTTGGAAAAAAGTCATTTCCTCAAGAGTGATTAATTATTAAAAAAATGTGATTAATAAAAAAAAACAATAAAATTGCTAAAAAAATGTTGGAAAAGTATAATTAATTAATTTTTATTTAAATATAAAGCATATTAAGTGCATTTTTGAGAACTCAAAAATATGAATTAAATTAACATCTAACTATAAATAAAATTATATAGTAATGTAATTTGAAAAATTCCTAAAATAATTATTGCATCTAAGCAATATATACTCAATTTCATTTATTTTCTTCTTCAACACATCATAGATAAACAAGTTTCTTTCAAAAATTAGCTTACACCATTTGTATCCTTAATGTAGGCTAGTTTTGTTAAAAAATGTTTCTATAAAAAAAAATTATATTTATAAAATATTTCTCATAGATAAACTAACTCATTTCAAAAATCTATTTACACCATTTGCATCCTCAACCAAGGTTAATTGTGAAAACAATGTTGCCATAAATTATTTTACATTTCTAAAATATTTTTCAAAATAAACTTTGCTTGAAATAATAAAAGTTTCTTCAATTACACCCTTACTTAGTGGGTTGATAATAATAGTAATTTCATAATTAAAAGGAATTCCAATTTAATTTCAAATCACATCTAAATTCTTAATAATTATTTCCCATTTTTATTTCAATGATTATAACCCAAAAAATAAAGTCCCTAACATGCCTCCTATTTTATTGTTAGTAATACTATTTTACAAATTTGTCTACATATGACATCTATATCAAATGTAGTAAAAACTTCTATTTAAAGTTGTTTACACACAACTATTAAAAATTGCATCAAATATCCTCTTGGCTATATGTACTGATTGTTGATATGGAACATGTTATTCTTTTTCAAATAATGTTTTTGAATTAACAATACTTATAAGTTGAAAAGAAACAAATATTTTTCAGAGGCAATACAAAAGATAATAATATTGAGATTCAATTTTAAAATAAAAATATTTTTAAAAATACTAATAATTATAATATGTTAGTTTTTACCTCCATTATCAAAAAATTTAAAAGATTGTACATCATCTCTAATCAAATCTGTACATAATAATTTAAATTTATAAAATTTTAGTGCTTGAAAAATATAATCAATCTAGTTTTGGGAAGTAACACATTGAATATTAACCTTGTTCGGGTTGATTTTAATCTCTTTACACTTATCTTAAGTCTATATTTTATGTGTGTATTTATTAATATTATAAATGCACTTTATCCCATATTTATGAGGTGTATTTCACATATTTTATCTTCTTTTAGGATTTGGGATTTACATGTAGAAGTAACTCCTTCCCACACATATCACCTAATTCTCTTCACTATTTTTTTGAATAAGACATTTGACACACTATAAAGAAGCCTTATAGGGTTATAATGGGATTCTTGTAACTCCATCATCATTCCTCTTTCTCTATTTAAAGATCTCTCTCCTCCTCTCTTATAAAATAATGTTGCTTTAGAAATATTGTTATGCCTATTTTGGTTTGAGTACACTCTTATCTCATTATCTTGGCTTCTACTTGATATTTAATTTTTAGTTCAATTTTTTTACAAGCCTTCTAATATATTGTGGATTTTTTCTCTATTTGAAGGGTTCCACACTTGTCAACTATAATATCTCATTTTGTGGCTCGATTCAATATCAAGGTAATATTACCTCATATTGTATTCATCTACTCTATGGTTTTTAACATTATTAATGTGATATTGGTCAGTTTCTTAGTATGGTATCAAATTTTTCTGATTTCCAATGTTGATTTTTGAGTGTTTATGCAGGTTTGAAGGTGAAAAAGAAACATTTTTTTCCTAACATTCTTATATTTTTATATATTCAAGATATTTTACTTACTACTTTTTAGTGTTATATAAATAGTTCATTAGATGAAATATAACACTTTATAACTCATTAATATTTTTTCTTGTGATCTTATTTTATATT
Organism: Torreya grandis; assembly: GCA_037957365.1. Classification (NCBI taxonomy): domain Eukaryota; kingdom Viridiplantae; phylum Streptophyta; class Pinopsida; order Cupressales; family Taxaceae; genus Torreya; species Torreya grandis. Next base: position 196,918 of record JARHVA010006952.1, read on the forward strand.
AGTTTTTTTTATCATTTTAAAATGCATTAATGCATAGTTATATTAAATTCTTTTTATAATTTTAGTTAAAGTTCTATTGACTTTAGAACCACATTTTCCAATTTTTATTTTTAATTTTAATGCATGAATAATATTAAATTATTAATTTTTCTCATTCTTATCTTGCATGGTATTACTCTTTAATGCATTAATCAAATATAGAGTTTGATCCTTCATTTTTATTTCCCTACATCATGATGCTTTGTTATCTTTTATAATATTTTTTTAAACAAATTTTATTAAACACTTTATCTGATTAAGGATTATTTCATATCACACCTCATTAATGAATCACTTCACTCATTCTAAATCAATATCATATTTGCAATATTACATTATGTTTTCTTTTCTTTTTGGCCTTAGTTTCTTTACGATATGATTTTTTCACTTTCACCTTGCATCTAATTTGGTACCCTAGTACTTTATTTCTTAGATTTTACTTGTCTTTTATTCACCCACCCTCTTTTTACGAATGTTGTGTGTATCTACTATTGTATCATTTTATCTTAGTGTGGCATTATCCGTGACTTCTAGGCTTGTATTAGTTTACTTAAGGCATTTTTTTTATTTTGCACCAAGTGGCATCACGGTATGTATATGAAAAGCTTACATTATTTTTGAAATATTGTATTCACACTATTCGGTTAATTCGCTGACCATTTAATTTGTATGTATTTCATTCAATAGTTTTATCTATATCACTTTTTTAATATTTTATGTCACTTTAGTTGTTTCATGTCACCTTGTAACTTGGAGTGCCAACTTATTATTAGTTTCTCAACTAATCATTTTTTATTTTTGTGAGTTGGTTGCATTACAATATTTTTATGCATATTAAAATATTCTCAAACATTTAATTTATATTTTAAACTTTCAAATAAATAAAAAATACAATATTTTAGAGTATTATAAGTTTTTGAAAATAATTTCTTAAAAAAAAGAAAACATCATATTTTTTTCCTCATAAAACAAACTTTTGAAATTTATTTTTTTACATGTAGCACATTAAGATATATTAGATCTATTTCAAACATTAAAGAATATTTTAAAATCAATTATCCTTATTTTAATTTTGAAATTATCTCGTGGCATTTTGATTTGTTCTTTTTCAAAACAAATAAAATCATTTTAAGTTTATGTGTTCTTTTGTCACATTTGAAATTTAATGGTTGAATTCATTATGTTTTTTATATATTGGTTAAAATATTATGAATTATAATTTAAAGGATTTAGTTATTAACTTTTATACAAACTAAGTTTGTATTTCATAATGTTTTTAATTTTCATTTATTAGGATTTTTTCAAAAACATATTGGTATTTTGGTATGGAATTACAATTATAAGTTATTTATTTTTGAGATAAAGGTATAAATATTTGTAAATTACATTGGGTCATTTAATTTCATTATGATTCAATCTTAATTAAATATTTTTGTTTAAAATAAATTTTTAATACATTTTTTTAACACAATTTATCTTTATATTGTTTCATTTTTTGAGTTTATTGGTTTTAAGCAAGGTACTTGCTTATTTCTTTCAATGGCATTCAAATTATTTATGTTTTTAGATTTTAATAATATATGCATCAAATTTTATTCAAAATGATGAAAAAAAATCTTTTAAGTATCAAGCTAAATGTCAACATTTGATTATTAATATTGTTCAAAACTCTTTTCATGAAAATGTAGAGAAAATGCAAACTTATTTTGATATTTTAAATGTAAAACTTGCATTTTTCAAACATGAGTATGCCTCCAATGATGAGCTAAAATTTGATTTTATACAAACTCCTTTAAACACTCCTTATACCAACCCTATACAAATCATTATAAATATGGGTTACTTGGGTGGTGATCTTGGCAAATATGAAACTGATATTATTAAACCTATTTTACTTCAATCTAATGAAAATTTTAAAGGTTTTAATTTTAATTATTTCATTACTCTTAATGTGAACTTGAAATCATATTGTCTTTTACACTGAATGAATTTGCATGATAATTATCCTAATTAGTACATAACTTATTTTGATTATAATGCTTAACATGTTAATTCTTTGGTTAAAATAGTAAAACTTGTGAGCATTGTAGTAAACACATCCATCCTACCTCTAAATATTGGAAATCACATCCATGAAAATCTTTTAGAAAATAAAATCATGAAAATTTTCATTGTTGTCAAACTCCTAAAACACCTACTTCTATGTTATTTATTTATTTTATTTTTTGTAAACCTAAAGATGGCTTATCTTCTAAAGAGTTTGGTGTATCTTTGTGTGATAATTATTCAATTGTTTCATACATAATATATTTTTAAATAAACACATATTGTGTGTCTTCATTTTCATAAATTCAAAAAAACTATGCATTAATTGGTTTTATATTGCAAAGTAAATATATTTTTATTGGAACTCATTTTGACTAACTTATTTTTGTGCATAATTTAACACTTTGTGATGTAAGTTATCTTTTAGTCTAGTTACATTTAGTAGATCTACTTTTAGTGCATTATTTGTATGTAGATTATTTTATTTCATATTTTTACACTTGAAATATTCCTATTAGCTTATGTATTTAACAAGTATTAATGCATAATTTATCCTTCTTGTTGGTCCTTGCTCTAGGGAGAATTGACCATCTTCTCTAAAAAGGCTTCTTGGAAACTATTGATGATCATGAGTTCATTCCTATGAATTTTTGAAACACATTATCTTCTTATTTATTTCTCAGACTATTGTAATTACTTTTGAAATAAATTTACATTAAGGCATAGTGTTATGTAATGTAAACCCCCTTCTTTTTTTGTAATAGATTTTATCCACTTTTGTAAACCAAAGTTAAGATTATGGTGGAATTAGATACTAAACTTATTGTGGTTCAATTTACGATTATCCTAAGTATATATTTTATATGTAAATTTATATTATTATAAATGCATGTTATCTAGGATTTATGAGGTGTCTCTAATCTCTTTTGTCTTAGGGTAGAATTTGGGAGTTACTTGAACAAATAAATCTTCACCCCACATGTCACTCAATTCCATTCACTCTCTTTGGAAATAAGAAAATTTTCACACACTAAGGAGGACTTGTAAGGTCATGATGAGATTATTGTAACTCCCTCATCCTTCCTCTTGCTCTACTTAAAGATCCCTCGCCTTTGTTCTACAATAACATTGCTCTAGCATTCTTACAATTCCTTTCTTGCCTTGAAACCACTCTTCTCTTTTTCTCTTGGCTTCTACTTGATATTTTACTCGGGGGTAATTGTTTACAATCATTAAAAAAGATTGGGGAGGTTTTATCTCTTTGATGGTTTCCACACTTGTCGACCCTCATCTCTCATTTTATGGTTTGATTTACTCTCAAGGTAATATTGATCAATTTTTCACTTATTTAATTTATGCTTTTCAACATTGTCAACATGATCTTGGTCATTGGATGTAATAACTGGTTCCATTTTCTAGTTTTTTGTTTTCTTATCACACTGGAGTTTCCAGGTCTGTGTAAAACTTGGGGTCTATCTTTTGATGTTCTTGAATTGTGGTTTCAGGTCCCTGTAAAACCTGTTTTTGATACTACTTAGAATAAGGTAAAAAGTTTCATCTGTGGACGTTATTGTTATATCTTTCTTCTTTTGTTTCAGGGTTTCGGGGTTCCTTCAAAACCCATTTTTACCTTAATCTAAAACATGATCTTGGTCATTTTTTTAATATAATGATTTTTCCAATAATTGATTAGGTATAATTAATACTTGTTTGTGATCCAAGTGTGTTGGGGATCAACCAACAAAGTTGATTACTATGTGAAAGCAACTAAATGCCGAATTAAACCAGAAAGATAAGTAACTAGAATCATAAAACAACAAACAATAAGAGATACAAGAAACCACCTTGAAAACTTGTATTAAACTCTTTACAGAAGGAATAAAATTGAATAAACTTGTTTTCTTCCACACCTCTCTTAGATGTGCAGATCTCTTTCCAGATCTCTTTCCCTCAAGAGTTCTCTCTCTCAATTACAGTCAACTCCAACAACCTGGATTGATTCACATATACAATTCTTGTACTATTACTCTACAATTACAATAAGCTATGAAGATCTATCCCTATTATATAACTTTAGGGATCATGAGCATACAATCACAACCATTAAATGCACCTCCTAATCAAGGGCTCAAAATAATCTTACTTAAGATAGAGATGCAGACTTAAGACTAACACTTAATCCTATCATGCAAACATTCTATTCTATCCATGAAAATAGATTTTGAATGCACAGGTAACTGACATCGGTCCCTTCCTGTCTGCCTATGACCAACGTCGACCAATCCATGACCGACACTAGCATCTCCTAGTCGAATCCTGACCGACGTCAATCGCTCCTAACCAACGCATGTGACTGTGTAATTCATGCAACCTGCAACTTGCTCATTTGGTGAAGCTTTTAGCTCCACACCTCAACAATCTCCCACTTAGAGATAAACAGCTGCACCAGACCTGTACAACAACATCTTCTAGCTCTTCCATCTTCAAACTTAATCATGAAGACCTACAAAAGTTGAATGAAGATTCAACTTCTCTTTTGTTACCGACTTGGTTAACATATCAGTAGGGTTCTTATCTGTATGGATCTTCTCCAGCTTCAATTCACCATCCTCCAATACCTGTCTAATGAAGTGGTACCTAAGCTATTTATGCTTGGTTCTTGAATGAAAGGCTGAATTCTTAGCCAAATGAATTGCACTTTGACTATCACTGTATAGTCTGCAATTCTCTTGCTCTTTTCCTAGCTCTTCCATAAATCATGTCATCCATATCATTTCTTTGCTAGCCTCTGTGACTTCAATATATTCTATTTCTGTAGTTGACAAGGCAACAACCTTCTACAACTTTGATATCCAGCTAACCACCGTTCCACCAATAGTGAAAACATATCCTATGGTGCTCCTTCTGCCATCCAAATCACCTCTCATATCTAAATCTACATAACCATGTAGAGAAGTGTTTGACCCACCATAGCACAAATGCCTACTATTGGTCCCTCTCAGATATCTAAGGATCTACTGAACTGCTTTCCAGTGTTCCTTGTCTGAATTGGCAATATACTTACTAACAACTCCCACTCCTTGGGTAATATCAGGTCTAGTACATACCATTGCATAAAATAAACTCCCAACTGTGAAAGCATATGGAACTCTACTCATGTACTCTACTTCATCATGTGAATTAGGACACTGTTCTTTACTCAATTTAAAATGTCCAGCCAAAGGTGTGCTTACCGGTTTTGCATCCTCCATATTGAACCGTTTCAACATCTTGTTCACATAATCCTCTTGAGACAAAATCAACCTATGATTTTTCTTGTCTCTCTTAATGTTCATGCCAAGGATTTTCTTTGCTGCTCCCAAATCATTCATGGTAAATGTGTGAGCTAATTTCACCTTAAGCTCAGAGATATCCTGCATGTGTGAACCTGCAACTAGCATATCATCTACATACAATAACAGAATAATATATCTACCATTATCCAATCTCTTAAAATACACACAATGGTCAGATTGACATCTACTATAGCCATGCTCAGTCATAAACATGTCAAATCTCAAATACCACTATCTAGGAGCTTGCTTGAGACCATACAAGCTTTTCTTCAATTTGCACACTAGCTTCTCCTTACCTTTGATCTCAAATCCTTCCAGTTGATCCATATATATTTCTTCATCCAAATCTCCATGAAGAAACGCTATCTTAACATCAAGCTGCTCAAGATGCAAATCCTCAATAGCAACTAAAGACAATACAGTCCGTATAGAAGTCATTTTAATTACAGGAGAATAAATCTCGCCAAAATCAATACCTGGTTTCTGTGTAAATCCTTTCACTACCAACCTGGCCTTATATCTCATCTGTCCATTCTCACCTTTCTTCAATCTGTAGATCCATCTGTTCTTCAGTGTCTTCTTTCCCACTGGCAACTCAACCAAATCCCATGTTTGGTTCTCTTTCAAGGAATCAATTTTCTCATTCATGCCTTGCTCCCACTGATTCTTGGATTTCACCTGTATTGCTTCATCAAAACTCTCTGGTTCTCCACCATCAGTAAGCAATAAATAGAATAATGAAGGGGAATATTGAATTAGAGGTTTACTTACCCTTTCTGACCTCCTGATGGGCGTTTGAGACTCATTCACAACACGTTGTCCACCTAAATTCTCTGATAGTGACTGACCTCGGTCACTTCCAGGCCTGTAACTAGCCAACATCAATTTTTCATGACCGACATCGATTTCTGCCTGACTGACGTCGGTCACTGTCTGACCGACATCGGTTCCTGTATTGTCGACGTCGGTTCCTGCCTGATCGACGTAGGTCTCTGTGTTTTTTTGTCTATGATAATTCTTTCTTGCGAGCTCATTTTGGACCGTCACCTCATCCAATTCTCCATTGCTCTGCCCAAATTGATTCAGCTTCTTGAGCTGATCACTATACATCACTTTTTCATTAAAAACAACATTACGGCTCCTAATTATTTTGTTAGTTCCTAGATTCCAAAATTGAAATTCGAAATCATCAGAGCCATAGCCAATAAATGTGCACCTCATAGACTTAGCATCCAGCTTCTTTCTATTTTCTTTATCAATGTGCACAAAAGCTTCACAACCAAAAACTTTGAGAAATGAGAGATCTACCTTTTTACCTGTCCATGCCTCTTCTGGAATTTCACCATCCAGAGCTGTAGAGGGTCCTCTGTTAATCAGGTAAACTGCAGTATCCATAGCTTCTACCCAAAACTCTAAGGGCAAACCAACATGCAATCTCATACACCTTGCACACTCCATTACTATTCTGTTCATCCTTTCAGCAACTCTATTTTGCTGAGGTGTCCTTGGAACCATCCTTTGCCTACGTATTCCATGCATATAACAATACCAGTTGAACTTGTGGCTACAGAACTCACCACCCTTGTCAGATCTCAGGCACTTCAATCTCCTACCTGTTTCATTCTCAACCATAGCTTTTCAAATCTTAAAAGTGTCAAAAACATCAGATTCCTTCTTTATACAATAGACCCATACCTTTCTTGTAGCATCATCTATAAAAGAGACATAGTACAGTGATCCTCCAATAGAATCAACTTGAGCTGGTCCCCACACGTCTGTGTGAACAAGCTCTAATTTATGCTTCTTCTTTGTTAACCCAGTCTTGAGAAAACTCACCCTCTTCTGTTTTCCAAAAATACAGTGCTCACAAAAATTTAGATCTATGCTTTTCAAATCTAAAAGCTTACCTTTTGACTTAAGAATAGACATTCCCTTCTCACTCATGTGGCCGAGCTTAGAGTGCCACAACTTTGCATCTACATCTAAAGTAAATAATACAGAAGGAGAATTATCAGTAATACAATTACATAAATAGAGAGTACCTACTCTCTTACCTTTGGCCAATATAAGTGCACCCTTGGTCACCTTCCAAGATTCAACTATGAGAGTTACTGTACAACCCTCATCCTCTAACTTTCCTACAGAAATCAAATTCCTCTTCAAGCTGAGAACATGCATGACATCTCTCAACACCCATGTGTTGTCATTCTGCATTTTCAGCTGCACTTTTCTTTTGCCAACAATTTTACAAGGCTCATCATCCCCTAAATAAACTATTCCAAAATCTCCATGGACATAGTCACTGAAATATTTTCTATTAGGGGTAGCATGAAAAGAGGCACCAAAATCTAAAACTCAAGATTCTATATTATTATGCAAAGAGAATATAAGAGCATCTTGTGCAATACCTGCAACTTTTGCTTCTTCTTTACCTTCATGTTGATTGTTCTCTTTAGGTTTTGACCAGCAATCTTTGCTTATGTGCCCTATCTTTCCACAATTCCAACATTGTGGCTTCCTGCCATTTCTGGATTTGGATCTACCTCTCATCTTTGACTTAGACCTTGATCTCCCTTTCTTGCTCTTCTCTTTTTGCCTTCCCCTACTCTCAAAACTTAAAGCGTTTCCTAGTGTTTCCTTTGTGCTTTTCCTGTGAATTTCTTCATTCAAGATTACACTAACAACATCATCTACTTTTAAAATATTTGAAGTAGATGCAGTATTACTAACTGCCATTACCAAGCTATGCCAGCTCTCAGGTAAAGAGCATAAGATTAATAGAGCTTTAATTTCATCATCAAACACTATTTTGACTGAATTTAATTGATTTACAATTCCATAGAAATCATTTAGATGATTAAATATAGATCCACCTTCCTACATTTGCAAATTAAATAACTGATTCATAAGATATTCTTTATTTGAAGCTGAGAGTTTTTCATATAAATTTGCTAAAGTAGTCATTAAATCTACCGTTGACTTTCCCTGTGATAAACTAGATATCACAGTAGATGCCAGACTCAATCTTATAGATGCAAGAGCCTTTCTATCAAGAACTTCCCATTCTTCATCTTTCATGTCTGTGGGCTTCTTTGAAACTCCACCTAACGATAAGTATAGATCTTTCTGATACAGATAATCCTCTATCTGTATTCTCCATAATTGGTAATTCTTGCCATTGAACTTCTCCATTCTCAGTTTACTTTCATCTGCCATTGCTTCTCCCACTCAAATAGAAATCTCTGTGAGTAACCTGTAATCAATACACACTAACCAGATCTAAAACGCCTGTTAGTCAACCTGAGCTCTGATACCACTTGTTGGGGATCAACCAACAAAGTTGATTACTATGTGAAAGCAACTAAATGCAGAATTAAACCAAAAAGATAAGTAACTAGAATCAGGAAACAACAAACAATAAGAGATACAAGAAATCACCCTGAAAACTTATATTAAACTCTTTACAGAAGGAATACAATTGAAGAAACTTCTTTTTTTCCACACCTCTCTTAGATGTACAGATCTCTTTCCAGATCTCTTTCCCTTAAGAGTTCTCTCAATTACAATCAACTCCAACAACATGGATTGATTCACATATACAATTCTTGTACTGTTACTCTACAATTACAATAAGCTATGAAGATCTATCCCTATTATATAACTTTAGGGATCATGAGCATACAATCACAACCATTAGATGCATCTCCTAATCAAGGGCTCAAAACAGTCTTACTTAAGATAGAGATGCGGACTTAAGACTAACACTTAATCCTATCATGCAAACATTCTGTTCTATCCACGAAAATAGATTCTGGACGCACAGGTGATGGACATCGGTCCCTTCCTGTCTCCCTATGACCGACGTCGGCCGATCCATGACCAACGTCGGCATCTCGTAGTCGACTCCTGACCGATGTCGGTCGCCCCTGACCGACGCCGGTGACTGTGTAATTCCTGCAACCTGCAACTTGCTCATTTGGTAGCTTTTAGCTCCACACCTCAACAAAGTGTAACAATTGATGGTGCAAATTTTAATGTAGTTGTTGTGTTTACCAAAAAAAAATGGCATGCTATATTCAAGTTCATATTGTTGGTTATATATGACATCTATTTTCATTTGTCTCCGTTTTACTTGAAGTTGAACACTGATTTAATTGGACATCATCATTTAATTCATCATCTACATTCATCATTGTTAGTAGTGGCTTAACATTTTTTTACCAACATGAGACATACAAGTTTAGAATGGGAATTTAAAATTATTTAAAATGTGTGTTTAATCATTTTGTAATGCATGGATAAGTCTAATATCTTGGAATAAGGGGTCATCCATTCTAAAAAATAATTAAATATTGATAATTTAGTTAGTAATATATGTCACAATTAAAAGTAATGACTTTAAATATGATTGCGCCAAGAGGTGTTCTACAATGAAAAAGGGGGAATGAAGGACCCTGATGTCATCTCTGTGTAAGAAAAAATGGCCAACATCTTTTTTAAAAAAATATAAAGATAAAGCTGACATAATATTTACAAATCTAAATAAAATATAAATAATAAACCCAAATACAGAAAATAAACAACAAAAAAATCAAACATAAATACAAAGCAGAGGAACATAGAAAGAGCAAAGGAGAAAGAGCGCAGGGGCAGAGAAAGAACTCAGGGGAGGTAAACCTATGGTTACACTGCCCGTGGCTTTTAATCCAAGGCATCAAACACTCTTAATGAAATCTATGGTTACATGGAAGACGCAGGATCTGTTGTTTGGCAAAAAAATCCTCTAGACAAATAAAGCAGGTATGAACATTGGGGTCGTTTCCTTTCCCTGCCTTTGGAGAAGGTACGGTTATCGGACGGGTTTGAATGTACGGTTTGACACTACTTTATCGGAAGGGTTTCAATAGTAATGCTTACCAAACCGTCGGATAAAAATGTTGATAACGCAACAAATAGGCTACTGTTATGGGAGTTGACTGTCTGGATTAAAAATCAGAACTTTATTTTGTTTGAAAGTAATGTATTCAATATTTTTTGGATAATTTTTCATAGACTTTGATTCCAAGTCCATACCTCTATGTAAGTATATTGTATTTTAAGTGGGAAAAAATAGTTTGAAATACAGGGATAACATAATTTTGTTATATTTTAAAATGATGAAAGATGGATTGTGTAATGGATTTCATATATTTTATGTTTTTAAATTAACGAGAAATAATAAATAAAGTAATTATGTAATAGTTTAGTATATTTATATTTTCAAATTATATAATTTAAATAAATAAATTATTTAATATTGAAGTATTAAAAATATTTATTTTTTCACAACTTTATTTTGGTAATTTTTATTATTGTTATTTATATTAAGTAGGTTAAGTGTTAACAAGTTATAAGAAATAATAATATTTATTTATATTTTACAATAAGATTTTAGAGTTTGAGATATTTTTATAAAGTATGAATTAAAAAATAAATAAAATAAAAGATATGATGAAAGGAATTCTTATAATGATATATGTAGATGGTGGAGGGTTGTAATATTTATGATAAATAAAAAATAAACATTTTGAAATATTGTAATTTTTTTAATGTTTAAGATATAATTAATATATTTACAATTGGAATGTTTTATTAGAATTATTATTATGAAAAAATATAATTTAAATGAGGTTAAAAAGTAAAGTAGTTGATTGAAATTCAAGAGGAAATAATAGAAAATAGAGGAACAAGTCACACAACACCAAAGTAACTACATAAGAAATAATAATAAACTAGCATACTCATATTGGATAAATTTATGTAAAAGATGTCGAGAGATATCTTTCTCGAGGTGCCTATTCTACTTATGTCATAAATATAATATAGACACCTCGAGAAAGATCTCTCTCGACGTCTTTTACATATTTTTATCTAATATAAGCATGCTAGTTTAATGTACTATGTAGTTTTTTTAATATTATCAAATAATACACGTGACTGAAGGTGTGGTATGATATTATAAGTAATCTTTAATAATTATCTCCTACATTATATTTTACACTATACATATCGATGAATTCATACTTAATTTTTGTAAAACTTATATTGTATTTGTGCCACCATAGATATTAAAAAAGGGGGCGAGTCTTTGTTTTTAATTATGAACATGTGCTGCCAAAAATTTATAGATCTATCATACTTGAATGGATGTTTTAATAATATAATATCCATATCATCTAGCCTTATAATATCTAAGGGATCAAAGTGTGACCAATCAAGCTCTATTCACATTTCTTAATCAAGTCCATGTTTCTAATTATTTACATCATAAATTTGAAAGATCACTGACAATCCCTCGAACCCAATTTCTTTGTTCATAACTATATAACATCAATTACAAATTATTTAATTCTTATCTTTAACTTTTTCCATTTAAATGCATACAAAATTATTAAATAAGTAAGATTTGAGCACTAGAATAAGAAATATCCACACACAATTCATTGCATTAGATCAAATGTAGGAGAGCATATGTATGATATCAATTTGTATGATATTAGTGACAAAATTTAAAAAAATATCCAATATCCACCTTTAGAAGAACAATATAAAGATGTTTATCTAGTACTTCAAATGTTTTACTCAACACAAGAGGAAAAACACACTGACATGTGATATCATAAATATCTTCATCCCTTGGTTGACATTTGTTAGTACATACAGTTCTAATACATTAATGGAATTCCATGATATTTAATTATCATCTTATGTTTTTATCCAACTCCCTTTACCTATTTGAATAGTTTTTATTTTTATTTTTCCATTTTCATCTCCAAATTCCTCAAAAAATTGAGCAAAGTATGTTTGATGCATGCTAAAATTTTGATTACACATGATGCAACACATCCCATCAAATTTACTTATTTAGGATCTCATGAATTCAAATAATCAAAATTTTTCACTCTTTAGACTTTATTCTCCTTTAATATTTTATAATACACATTTAGATTTTGTGCCTTCACACTAGGTTAAAGATTCATTTGTAATAAAAATTATCCATTCATAACTCTATATATACAAATATAGACAATTCATCCCCATACATACCTGTGCCTCTAAATAAACATGCTTTTAGAAGACCCAATTAATTTACCTTGGAATCATAGTCACTATCTTTCTTAGGGCAACAAAGCAACCTACCTTTTTTTATAGATAAAAAATAAAACCAATTTTTCCCATAATCCATCAAGAATAAGTAAAAATGACAACATATCACTACAGTTATACAATGTTTGTGTTTCAAAAATATTAAAAATATCTTTTCCAAATTCCTATATGTGAATAGAAAAACAAATTATATTAATTGAAAATTATAAAGTAATTAATAGAATATATTATTTATATTCATTTTATTACTATCTGAACTGAATATAATATTTCAAGTACCTTCTTCCCTATCATGGCCAAAATTAAGGCATTGTGATCTTTTTCCATGATCCACATATAAATATATTTGTATAATTGGTCAATAAACTTTATTGGAATTGATGTATTTTTATCTATATTTTTTATTTATAGATAATAATTATATGCTCTTTTGTGGCTTTGGTATAAAGAATATGATAAAACCTTTGTTTTATTTTATCATGAAAATAATCAAACTCATGATTTGTTACGATATTTTTTTTAAGTTTTCATAGCCTGTTTCCATCTGTAATGAATAATTTAGTCTTAGTATCCTAAAATGCATGCTCGAATTCAATTTATAATATGTTACCAATTACTTTTGTAAATGGAAACAATATTTAGTATTAATATAGAGGCATTTAATTACATAATGTAGAGATAACCAATAGATCAATAGATGTTGAACCAAGGGATTGGTATTGATATTTAAAAGGGACTTGGTGGAAGCATTCAACTCCAATCTCAATTGATTTTTCATTGAATAGGAAAAGTCAAATATCTTGAGATGTTGAGGATTCACTTTTATTAAATCCATTTTCATCTTGATTCAATATAATTTTATCCCTTATAAACTCCCTTAACTATTAGAAGTTTGATATTAATGTTTTGTTTTATATCTTGGACAATATTTTCCACATATATGTAAATTGATATTAGCAAAATATTTTGAACACTATTATAATTCTATTTATATATTGTTCACATTTCTAACTATAAAAATAAAAAGAATATTTTTAATGTTTTGATGGATAAAGCATTCCACTTTTTATATATAATATAACCTCTAACTCAATTTGAATAATTTGTCATGAACATGCATTGTTATTTATTTTATCTAATTTAACACTTAATACATTTTGTGAAATACATTTTATATTTAACACTATCCCAACAACTTTATGTTGTTGTGATAGGGAAAGAAATAACCATAGATATTTCTTATAGTTAGATGGATAATATATTTATATAAACAACTCCTTATCTATTTTATCCCAATATAATACACCTTAAATAAATGAAATATATTGATAGTTGAGAAGTACCCAGGAGAGCCATTATTTCCTATTGTAAATAGTTAGTCACAATTTTTCAATTAGAATATGATGGTCAAAGACTAAATGTATGTTGAAATCATGTTTTTAGTTAAAATTATATATATATATACACACACACACACACACATATATACATATGTATGTGTGTGTGTGTGTGTGTGTGTGTGTGTGCGTACGTGCGTGCGTGTGTGTGTGTGTGTATGCATATATATATATATATATATATATATATATGTATGTATGTATGTATGTATGTATGTATATGTATATATGTATATATATATATATGTATATATATATATATATGTATATATGTATATATGTATGTATATATGTATATGTATATATATATGTATGTATATATATATGTATGTATATATATATATGTATATATATATATATATTTATATATATATATACATATATATGCATATACATATATATACATATATATGTATATATATGTATATATATGTGTGTGTGTGTGTGTACACACACACACACACACACACACACATGTCACTAACACATAAATTTAAATGGATGATTATTATTTAAGCATGTAAAATCTGATAGGATAGGTAGAGAAACTTGAATGTATATATGAGATGTTGTGTATAATATTCTTATATACTTGTGTAGAATTAGAACATTATAATTATAAACTAGATAGGAACAATATAAAAATCAAAAGCTTATATTCTTATCTTGTGTAAATTACACAAGTTAATAATACTAGCCATTTTGATTATATCATTAATTAAGAATTTATTATTATTATCATATGTGGAATGGACATATACACATTGAAATCTTAATTTATAGTATTCCTATATTATATAGGATGGGAGCATTCCCATTCTAAACATGATATGAATAATTTGAGCAACATGATATATATTTTTTATCCTTAAATTTTACTAGGCTCAATTCATGGGACAACCTCTCGTAAAACAAGACTAATATCTACCTCTTTACATTTATTTTTCCCAAGAAATTTAATCTTTTGAGGGAATTTTGCATCTTGTATAGTTTAGATATTTTTCTGTGACCTACACTTTGTTTCTTTCTATGCAAATTTGGAAATTTTTTATGACTTTGCATGTGTTTCATGTTTTTTATGTTAAGTCATAGAATTTTCCCAACATTACATATGCAAATTCAGAGAATTTTCTTGAAATTGCATATGCAAATTTGAAGAATTTTCCTAACATTACATATGCAAATTTAGATAATTTATCTGATCTCACACATGAGACCCACCATCACAACAATAACTAATTTCATATTAATTACCCTTTATATATATATATATATATATATATATATATAACCTGGGTAATTTTATTTTAACCATTACTTTCTCCCTCTTCACCATTTTTGAGCTCAAATGCACCTCCCAGTCACCGTTTTCAAGCTCTTGTACATATTACTTCACTATCCTCATGATCAATTGGATTTTCTAGTTTGATTATTTTAGTGTTTCAAAAACACCTCATTTTGTCAATTTCATCTTGTTTTAGGTAAGTCTCCCTCTCATTTTCTTCATTTTTTATATTTTTGTTTGGATTCTTATTTTTTTATTTTAGGGTTTGATTTTATTTTTCCCCAAAACCTTTTTTAAACCCCAACATTCTCTGTGCATTTCAAATAATTTTCTCCAAAATTCACCAAGTGAACTTAGGTTTTGGCAACTCTACTGGGGAAATGAACAAGCAACCAAGCTCTACACTCATTCAGTTGAAATAAACTAGCACCTTATTATTTATTATTGTTTTGTTATAGTTAATTTCTTTTCTTCTTAGATACTTTCATGATCTAGCAAAATAAAGCTACACTTGTGGCAAAAGGGCAACAAGACATATTGATCCTATACTTGATTTGTTACAAGAGCATAACTTCAATCTTTTGTCAAGACGTGCAAGGTCTAGTTTTTAATGTACAAAGCATTTTACACCTACCAATACAAGATCTCCTATATCTATGGAAGCTTTCAGAGTTCGTAGGGTCTTACCTATTTTGCCTTTGTAGAGATTTGTTATTCTTCCCTATAATCCACACAGAATGTCTGCTCAAGGTCCATGGGGGACTACTTTTGGTCCATTAAATTTGGCACTACCATCTCATGAACTACCTCGTGGCTCACATAAATTTTTTCTAAGTTTTATGGTGATGGAAAACAACATCTGAATGAACATATTGCCGCATTTTAGATTACATGTAGAGTTATTGGAGTGGAACATGAAGATGTTATTGCAAGATTGTTTATAAAAACACTCCAAGGCATTGCTTTTGATTGGTTTTATCATCTTACAACCATAAATATCACCAATTGGACCACGCTCAAGACTAAGCTTGAGGCAAGGTTCAAGCCTGTAGAAGATACTCATGCCTTGTTGGCTCAACTTACACAAATGAAGAAATAACCACATGAACCCATGAGTGAGTTCATGGCAAAGTTTAACAAGTTGAGGAATAGGATCCCAACAATTTCTCAACCTACACTTGAGAATCTGAAGTGCTTCTTCATCAATTCTCAATTGCCAAAAGTGAGTTTTTTTTTGTGAATAGAAACCCCAGTTGATCTTGATGTTGCTCAAAGTTTGGCCACTGAAATAGAAGATGATTTTATTCTAATAGGGAATGTGAGAAATAATTCCATAAGTCTATAGGGTAGCCTTCAACAACTTCATCTCCTACTACCACTACTGATCTTATGGTTCAAAATCTAGCAAATGAATTGTTAGCACTCAAGAAGCAAATGTCTCCAAGTATGTCATTTCTCCATATAAATATGTCCCAAGGAGGACATACCCATATGCTTCTAATTATTTCAATAATGCTGCAAGAAATCAAAATTAGAATAAGCTTCCTTCACCACAAGCAAGGCTTGCATTGGAGGTACCTCCAAATAATGCAACAGTCAACTGGTTGGAACCTAAAAATGATGATGTTCGAGAGTTGGAATATGTTCTATAAGAAGATGCAACTACTTTCATCGGAGATGAGGAAGGAGAAGTTGGCGACTCTAATATCATGTTTCTAAACTTTGAAGAAGAAAAAAATATACGAGGTGAATCTTATGCCATATTTATCCATTCATAAAGTTAGTTGAATCAACCATAAAAGATTGATAAAATAAAATCCAAGGATGAACCATGAAAGGAGGTTACAATTTCCTAAAAAGGAACTCCTTTTCCAGTTCAACCAAAGGATATGGTGGTAGATAAATAATTAAGTAATCCTCATATTTCTACCTCTTCTCCTTCAATGTCTATACCCTATGCCCAAAATTTGAAACCTAAAAATGAAAGTGTTTTATCTTCTTTAGATACCCCATATCTAGCTTTTGATATCATTAATCATGCTAAGAAGACTAAAATCCAAATGTCAGAGGATGAGTACTTTCAATCAAATCTCAACCAATTTTAAAGATTGGAATTTTTTTTAAAAAGCAAAGGGATCAATTCTAATTAGACTTTAGCTAAGAGTGCACCAATTGACCCCAAATCAAGACCAAAGTAAAATAACTTGGTTGTAACTCATGCATCTAACTTTGGAAAAATAGAACCTTTCTATATTTCCCTATTTGTTAATGGTTATAAGCTTAGTAATTATGTTATTAATTTAGGTGATTTTGATAATGTGATGTCTGCCAAGGTGGCTACTACCTTGGCCTTAACTTTGACAAATACTTTTGGCCATTGCTTCTCAATGGAAACCAAACAAGTACCTATTATAGCCAAATCAAGGATGCAAAATTTGCATTTGTTACTTTTCTAGAGAAAATATTAAAATGAAAATTCTAGTGGCTGATGTTCCAGCCTCATATGGAGTTCTATTAGGACACAAATTTTGTAAATATGTCAGTGGTGAGATCAACATGTATTGGTCTAAGGCTATGATACTTGTTAAGGGTGTTATGAAAAAACATCATCTAGAGAAGCAAGCAAACTATACTGTTATAAAGACTGATGACCCCAAAGCCCAGATCATTTTTGGAAATTTTGGAATGGGTATGTATTTCTTAACTATAGATGAAGATCCAATATCTTCAAATGACATTTCAAAACAATATCTAGAAATTGACAAATCATCCACATCAAATAAAGAGGTTTTGGATCTTGAAACTATCAGAGTTGAAAGTTCAAATGATGTTTGGATTTTGGAATTTGATAGCAATTGTTCTTCAACTAGATCTAGAGCTAGGATAGTTCTCATATCCCCAAAAGGAAAAATCTTCCCTTTCTCTCTCAAGTTGCAGTTTGATAACACTAACAATACTATTGAGTATGAAGCCTTGTTGTTAGGAATAAAGGTTGCACAAAATAAAGGGATAAAAATCCTTCATGCTCAAGGTGATGCCGAGATAATCATTTATCAAGTTATGAATCTATATCAAACTAAGAATGAAAGGCAAAGGGATTACCACAATCACATTTGGGATTGCATAAAAAGTTCTGATGCTTTCCATATATCAATAGTTCTAAGAGAATATACTCATAGAGATGATTCATTGGCTATTCCATCCACTCTCTTGATTCCTCACAAAGATTTCAAAGGAAATAAGTATACTATTGAGTTGGCTTTTTGGCCTAGTGTTCTTGACAATGTCAATCATTGGCAAGTTTTCAAAAATGATGAGTAGGTCATCTCATTCTTGGAGAAGGTGGAAAATTTTAGTAAGTTTTATTTTTAAGGAAGTGATTCCACTCCTTAAGAATCAATTTCCAAAGTTAATGAGGAAATTAGTGAGGAAATATTGTAATTGAAAGGGAATAAGATTCCCAAATGTTTGGTATCTTTGGAGAGACTTTTTGATAAACATGATCTATTCATTAAACATCAACAATCAGAGTCAGATTCATTGAAAAATTGAGTAAGTTAGTATAGGAACAAAGTATGACCCCAAGATGATAAATATTGTGAAATGTTGCTCATTAGAGGAAAGAGAAAAGTTGGTGAGACTTTTGTGTTGGTACATTGATGTATTAGCATATTCATATGTTGATCTTAAATATTTTTGACCGAAGTAGGTGAAACATGATATTCCTCTCAAACTAGGATCTCAGCCTCACAAAGAGAAACAATGATAGTATAATCCTAAAATCTCAGGTACTATTCTCATTGAAATCTAAAAGATGTTGAAGGCTCACATTATATCTCCCATACATCACTCCACATGGATAGAAAATATTATTCCTATGAGGAAAAAGAGTGGAGAGATCTAAATTTATGTTGACTTCCAAAATTTGAATCAATTATCACTTAAGGATAATTAAACACTACCAGTAATGCACCAAGTATTGCAAACTATGACTGGTTCAAAGATCTTGTCTATGCTAGATGGTTTTTCATAATATAATCAAGTGGAAATTCGTGATGAAGATCAATATAAGACAACCTTCACTACTCTATGGGGCACTTTTGCATATCATAGAATGCCTTTTGAGTTGATCAATGTTGGTGATATGGATTTGGAATCCCTAGATATTATTAGTAAGTTCATTGTAGTCTACCTAGATGATCTAACCATTTTGTCAAAAAAGCACCAAGATCATTGTCACCATTTGCAGTAAGTACTTGAAAGATGCCATGAACATGGGATATCTCTTAACCCCAAGAAATCCATTTTTGGGGTTATAAAAGGTAATATCTTTAGACATATTGTATCCAAGGAAGGAATCAAAATTGATCCTAAATGGGTCAAGTCAATTTAAAATCTTACTCTACCATCAAGTAAGAAAGGAGTGCATTCCTTCTTTGGGAAGGTTAATTTTTTGCGAAGATTTGTTCCTGACTTTACTGAAAAGACACACCACATTATTGATATGATGAAAGGAAAATCAACTTTTCATTGGAACATGGATGGAATAAATTTTTTTCATGAAATTAAGGAAGCCATCACACTTTCTCCTATCCTAGTTTGCCCTAATTATACCAAGAACTTCATTATGTATAGTTATGCTTTCGAGCATACCTTATCTACCATCTTCGTATAACCAAATGAAGAGGGGATTGAATCTCATATAGCAATCATGATCTACCCTTTGAAGGCTAATAAGCTCAAGTACTCATCTATGGAAAAACATGTGTATATTGTGGTGAAAGTAGTTAAGTATTTTAGATATTACATCCTCAATTCTCACACCATTTTACTAGTACCAGATTCTACTATTAAGTATATTTTGACTCAACAAGATTTTGGAGGCAAAATAGGTCATTGGATCACCAAAATCCAATAATATGATATGGAGATCAAGCCTACAAAACTTGTGAATTGAAAAAGTTTGTATCAACTTATGGTGGAGACCAATTTAGAAGAAGTACCAAACAATGAAGGAAATACAAAATAACTTCACATGGTCTTGCTTGTAAGCACAATGGATGAATGGTATTCTAACATTGCTTATTTCTTCACATATGGAGAGTGTCCAAAACATTTATCTCATAAAGAGAAGAGGACAATCAGGCTCAAGGCTAAAAATTTCATCCTTTGGGATAATGGTTTGTATAAGCAAAGCATTGATGAAATCTTTCTAAGATGTGTAGATAAGGCACGACAAGGTAAGTTGTTGGAATATTTCCATGATTTGGCATGTGGAGGACATTTTTCAGCCACAGTCACAACTAATAAGATCTTGTAGGCTAGATATTATTGGCCAATACTTTATTAGGATGCATATGCTTGGGTGCATAAATGGGAGATGTATTAGTAATTTGTGGGAAAACCAAAGTTAGCAGCTTTACCTCTCAATTTGGTAATCATTGAAGAACCTTTTCAACAATGGGGTATAAATTTTAAATATGGGATCATTTTGTCTCATACTTCTAACTACTTCCCTCAAGGGAATGCTCAAGTCGAGTTAAGTAATAAGAATTTGGTAACTATCTTTAGGAAGTTGGTAGAAGATAATCAGAGAATGTGGCATAAAGCTTTGTATGATGCATTATGGGCTGATCATATCACCCTTAAATGAGTGATTTGTATGTCTCCTTTTAAACTTTTCTATGGATTAAATGTAAAAATACCCATGACATTAGAGTTTCTCTCTCTCAAATTGGTTAGGGTAATTGAAAATGAAATGTTTGAAAGCTCTTTAGACAACTGTATTATGTACCTCACCTAGATAGAGGAGTAACGTACAAAGGTAGTGGATCATATTGCTAAACATGAGAGTCATGCCAAGGAACTTTTTGACAAGAAAGCTAAATCATGAGAATTCTAAGTTGGGGATCTAGTCCTCTTGTGGGATAAAAGAAGAGAGCCAAAAGGAATTAATGGAAAATTTGATTATCTATGGAGGGGTCCTTTTCTCATTCATCAACTCAGTACAGAACATAGTTTTTTACTAGCATACTTAGATGGAACACCATTACTACTGCCCTATAGTGGGAAATATATGAAGCTTTCACTTAGTAAAGTTACATATAAGTTTTTATATTTTGTATATATTTGTATATTCTTTTTTGTTTTATTTTTCATCTTGTATATCGCTTGACTCTATGGCCCAATGGAGAAATGCACTTAGTTCTAGGATTCTTTTTCCTTCAAGCATTTCATTTCAAATAATCATTGAAGGAAATTCCCTAGTTGGAGTCAGCTATTATCTTTGAATTTTAGCAAGCTCAATTCATGGAATAACCCTTATGAAACTTGTCTATTTCATATCCCATTATCTCTAAGCATAGAAAATGAGGCTAATCTCTACCTCTTTGTATTTGTTTTTCCCAAGAAAGTTGATCTTTTGAGGTAATTTTGCATCTTATGTAGTTTAGAGATTTTTATCTGAACTACACTTTGTTTCTTTCTATGCAAAGTTAGAAAAATTTCCTAACTTTGCATGTGTTTCATGTTCTTTGTGTAAAGTCAGAGAATTTTCCTAACATTTCATATGAAAATTCAAAGAATTTTCTCAAAATTGTATATGCAAATTCAAAGAATTTTCTCAACATTGCATATGTAAATTTAGATAATTTTACTGACATTGCATATGCAAACTCAGAGAATTTCTTCGATCTCACACATGGGACCCACCATCACAATAGTAACTAATTTTGTATTAATTACCCTTTTTATATAAATTTAACTCGAGTAATTTTATTTTAACCACTAATTTCTCTCTCCACCATTTTTGATCTCAAGTGCACCTCCCAACCATCATTTTTGAGCTCATGCACATATTACTTCACACCCTCGTGATCAATTGGATTTTTTGGTTTTATTGTTTTTGTGTGTCAAAAACACCTCATTTTATTAATTTCATCTTATTTTAAGAAAGTCTCCCTTTTATTTTCTTCATTTTTTATGTTTATGTTTTTATTTTTTCTTTTTATTTTAGGGTTTGATTTTATTTTTCCCCAAAACCTTTTTCAAAACCCAACACTCTCTATGCATTCTAGAGAATTTTCTCTGAAATACATGGAGGCCTGATTCTCAAATTTCACCCAATGCATTTTAGAGAAAATTATCTGAAGTGCACATTGTACTTTCCCCTCATGTACTTCAAATAATTTTCTCCAGAGTGCACTACACCTAGTGTACTTCAAAGAGAATTATCCAAAGTGCATAATTGTAAAGTTCATCCCCTATGCACTTCAGAGATTTTTCTCCAAAGAACATATAACTAGATGCACTTTAGAGAAAATTCTTTGAAGTGCATGTAACTATACACTGAAACCTTACTCTCTCTCATGTAGTTTAGATAATTTTCTTCAAACTACACCCAACCTTTTCCCATTTAGTTCAAAAAAATTTATCTGAATTAAACCAAGGTGATCAATCCATCATGTAGGTTAGATATATTTTTTGAACTACATGTTTCCTAAAAAATGATGAAAAATGCTAACTTAAGATAATCAAATTTTCTTACTTGTATCTATCTAATCAATGATATACATTTCTCTAAATAAGAAGACAATGAAGTATAAGTATTAGGATGTGTTCCCATTATTCACAGTTGATTCAAATGTGGATCAAATTGAGGATATAGAGATTGGTCATGTGGATATGGCTTAGTTTTTACAAACATTAGGAAGAGAACCCATTTCACTTCATATGGATCTAGTATTTAATAATGAGATTCATTTGGCTACTACATTTTCAGTATCATCACATGATTCTAAATTCATCTTGACTATAACAACAAATTTTGATAAAGTAAGTAAATCAGTCAAGGATTTAGAGGGTAAGGTGATCATTCACCTCAATGTGGAATATTTTGATAAAATATTTCACCTCTCTAAGATTGAAGAATATTCTGATTTAAATATGGAATTAGCTTAAAAACACTATGATAGAGATCTTGAGATGTGTAAGAAACATATTAACTCCAAATGGCTCTAGACTCCTCAGCCCACCATTGCTAGATGGCCTAAGTATTTGTATCATAGTGATTTTATAGAGGAGAGCATATTTGATTATTCTCCTTAGAAAAGTGAAAGGGTTATCTACTTTAGACATTTTTCAAGAATGGATGTACCAATACATTCTGGCAAATGATCTTTTGGGGTAAATAAATTAGTGATGTTATTTGTCATCAACTCTTTGAGGTAGCTTCTTCAGTCAGGTTTTACATGAATTTATATCTTGTGTATGCTATAGCCTATATGATGTCTTTCTTGGGTTTAATTTATATTGGTGAAAGGGAAAATGTTATTGTATATGAGAGCTATTCACAACTAACTCTAAAATAAATCATCAAGCATTACATGAGAGTTAATGATGTTTTTTTCTATAAATTCATTTGCACTTTTGAGAAATAACTTGAAAATAAGAGAGTTTCAAATCAAGAATGTGCATAGGTCAAAAAGGTTGGATACATTTTCTTAAAATTCCCAACTATTACATACATTAGGGTAGGAGTATTTGATGAATAGCCTTACATGTTACCTAGATACCCAAGTGATAAACTAATACTAATGGAGATGTGTAAACAAGTGATGAACGTGCATAAAAAAAAAAAGATGCTCACAAGAAAGGTTTCAAATTTCCAATCAATATTGGTTGGTACACAATTTATACTATTCTAAAGGCTAAGACTATGAAAACTAAGTTACAGTGGGTTATGCTTAATAAATTCAAAACTAGGAAAACATTGATTACAAAATGATGAAGGAGAAGCTCAAATGTAATATCACCCATATGCATAGAACTGAAGATATTTGGGTAGAATGAAAAATTGATGAAGATATAAGGAGACTTTATTATAGTCACCTTACTACTGATCATATTGTTAATTTTGAATTGGAAAATATTCTTAGGGATTTGATAGATGATGGGAATATATTGGATTATTCATATGAGAAAAATCAAGTGGCTTCAACTCCTCTTCCTCCCATCCAATGGCCAATTAAAGAATCCATTTATATTAGAGACAGATTTCAACCTATTCTTGCAAGAACTAATGCTTGGTTGGAATCTAAAGGAATAAAGTTGAAACATTTTAAAATTGATTCTGAGGAAGAGTATAATGAACATACTGCTAAGAAATGAGAGGAGATGAGAACCACGAACATAGAGGAGCTCTCTACATATAAATAGAAGCCAAAATTTATATTTGTTAGTAAAGGAAAGAGGAAACACAAAGAAGCAAATGTCAAGGAAAATGCTCAAGTGGAGAAAAATAAATCCTAGTCACAAGTGAGGCACCACCTCAATCAATAACATCACAAGTGTCTTAGCCACTGCTTTAATAGACAATACAAATAGAGAATACTCAATCAAATGTTCCTTTGACTAAATCTTCTCAAGCCATGGTTTCATAGGTAAAATTTTCCATAGTTCCTCCCATGAGTACCACTATACAACATGATCATGTTCCTTCTCATGTTTTTCTTTCACCACCACCTTCACCTCCTAGTGCCACATTTTTTCAAGTTACTTCACAAGGTATACTAGACCAAGTTTTTGATTCATTATGAAATCTACCTAGTCCTTCAAAGTCATTGGGATCCCCAACTAATTGATATTTCACCCAAACAAGATATGGAAAAATTTATGTCTATACCTTCTTTAAATATAAAAACTCTAGTTCCTTTCACTCTAGTGTCTAAAATGTCAATAAGAACTAAAGTGGTGGTTACTCTAACCCAAAATCCACCTATTATTACTACAATCCCATTAGTGTCAACCCCATTACCAGATACCTCCATCATACTACCTTCAATTCCACTTACTTCACAATCCATTATCCCTCCCCAAGTATCCCAAGATTTAACATCCTCTGCCCAAGGAGATCTATCTCCTCTTCCTCCTTGGCTAGCATCACAAAAACCTAATAAGAAGAAGTGAGTAGTTGCATCATAAGACTTTGATTTTGGTCAGCTTGTGTCAATAAAGCCTAAAATAACAAAGAAGGATAAAACTATGTAAAGGGTGATATTTGAATTTGGGGACAAGTATGTCAAAGTTGTTGGGGATCAACCAACAATGTTGATTACAATATGAAAGCAATTAAATGCGGAATTAAACTAGAAAGATAAGTAACTAGAATCGGATAATAGCAAACAATAAGCGATACAAGAAACAACCCTGAAAACTTGTATTAAACTCTTTACAGAAGGAATACAATTGAAGAAAATTCTTTTCTTCCACACCTCTCTCAGATGTACAGATCTCTCTCTGGATCTCCTTCCCTCAAGAGCTCTCTCTCTCAATTACAATCAACTCCAACAACCTAGATTGATACACATATACAATTGTACTATTCAATTCAACATTACAATAAGCTATGAAGAATTATCCCTATTATATAGAATTAGGGATCATGAGCAATGCAATTACAACCAATAGATGCACCTCCTAATCAAGGGCTCAAAACAGTCTTACTTAAAATAGAGATGTAGACTTAAGACTAACAGTTAATCCTACCATGCAAACATTCTGTTTTGTCCACGAAAATAACATTCTGGATGCACAGGTGACCGATGTTAGTCCCTGCCTATCTACCTGTGACCGATGTCAGTGGATACATGACTGACACTGGCATCTCCTAGTCGACTCCTGACCGATGTCAGTTGTTCCTAACCGACGCCGGTGATTGTGTAAATCCTAAAACTTTGCAAACTCACTCATTTGGTGAAGCTTTTAGATCCACACCTTAACAATCTCCCACTTGGAGATAAATAGCTGCACCAGTACCTGTACAACATCTTCTAGCTCCTCCATCTTCAAACTCAATCATGAAGACCTACAAAAGTTGAATGAAGATTCCACTTCTCTTTTGTAACCGACTTGGTTAACATATTCGTAGGGTTATTATCTATATGGATCTTCTCTAGCTTCAACTCACCATCCTCCAATACCTATCTAATGAAGTGGTACCTAAGTTGTATATGCTTTGTTCTTAAATGAAAGGCTGAATTCTTAGCCAAATGAATTGCACTCTGACTATCACTGTATAATCTGCAACTCTCTTGCTCCTTTCTTTGCTCTTCCATGAACCATGTCATCCATATCATTTCTTTGCTAGCCTCTGTGACTACAATATATTCTACTTCTATAGTTGACAAGGCAACAACCTTCTGCAACTTTGATATCTAGCTAACTGCCATTCCACCAATAGTGAAAACATATCTTGTGGTGCTCCTTCTGCCATCCAAATCACCTGCCATATCTAAATCTACATAACCATGTAGAGAATTATCTAAACCTTCATAACACAAATGCCTACTGCTGGTCCCTCTCAGATATCTAAGGATCCATTGAACTATTTTCTTGTGCTCCTTCCCTAGATTGGCCATATACTTACTTACAAGTCCCACTGCTTGGGAAATATCTAGTCTAATACAAACCATTGCATACATTAAAACTCCCTACTACGGAAGCATATGGAACTATATTCATGTACTCTACCTCATCATATGAATTAGGACACTGTTCTTTACTCGATTTAAAATGTCCAGTCGAAGGTGTGCTTATCGGTGTTGCATCTTGCATATTGAACTGTTTGAACACCTTGTTCACATAATCCTCTTGAGACAAAATCAACCTGTAATTTTTCCTATCTCTCTTAATACTCATGCCAAGGATTTTATTTGCTGCTCCCAAATCCTTCATGGCAAATGTGTGAGCTAATTTCACCTTAAGCTCAAAGATATCTTGCATGTGTGATCCTGCAACCAGCATATCATCTACATACAACAATAGAATAATATATCTACCATTATCCAATCTCTTAAAATACACACAATGGTCAAATTGAAACCTACTATAGCCATGCTCAGTCATAAACCTATCAAATCTCATATACCACTGTCTAGGAGCTTTCTTGAGGCCATACAATCTTTTCTTCAATCTGCACACTAACTTCTCCTTACCTTTGACCTCAAATCCTTCCAGCTGATCCACATATATTTCTTCATCCAAATCTCCATGAAGAAATGTTGTCTTAACATCAAGCTACTCAAGATGCAAATCCTCAATAGAAACTAAAGACAATACAGTCCGTATAGAAGTCATTTTAACTACAAGAGAAAAAATCTCACCAAAATCAATACCTAGTTTCTGTGCAAATCCTTTCACTACCAACCTGGCCTTATATCTCATCTATCCATTCTCACCTTCCTTCAATCTATAGATCCATCTATTCTTCAGTGTCTTCTTACCTACTGGCAACTCAACCAAATCCCATCTTTGGTTCTCTCTCAAGGAGTCAGTCTCCTCATTCATGCCTAGCTCCCATTGATTCTTGGATTCCACCTGTATTGCTTCATCAAAACTCTCTGGTTCTCCACCATTAGTAAGCAATAAATAGAATAATGAAGGGGAATATCGAATTGGAGGTTTACTTACCCTTTTTGACCTCTTGATGGGTGTCTGAGACTCATTCACAACATGCTACCTACCCAAATTCTCTGACAGTGACTGACCTCGATCACCTCCAGGCCTGTAACTGGCCGATGTCGGTTCTGCCTGACTGACGTCAGTTCCTGCCTAACCGACGTTGGTCACGATATGATTGACATCAGTTCCTGTATTGCTGATGTTGGTTCCTACCTGATTGATGTTGATCTCTATGTTTTCCTGTCTATGATTAATTTTTCCTACGAGTTCATTTTGGACCGTCACCTTGTCCAATTCTCCATTACTCTGCCCAAATTGATTCAGTTTCTTGAGCTGATCACTATACATCACTTTTTCATTGAAAAAACATCACAGCTCCTAATTATCTTGTTAGTTCCTAGATTCCAAAACCTAAATCTAAAATCATCAGAGCCATAGCCAATAAATGTGCACCTCATAAACTTAGCATCTAGCTTCTTTCTATTTTCCTTATCAACGTGCACAAAGGCTTCACAACCAAAAACTTTGAGAAATGAGAGATCTACCTTTTTACCTATCCATGCCTCTTCTAGATTTCTACCATCCAGAGCTGTAGAGGGTCCTCTGTTAATCAGGTACACTATAGTATCCATAGCTTCTACCCAAAACTCTAAGGGCAAACCAACATGCAATCTCATACACCTTGCACGTGCTATTACTTTTTTGTTCATCCTTTTAGCAACTCCATTTTGCTGAGGTGTCCTTGAAATAATCCTTTGCCTGTGTATTCCATGCATATAACAATACCAGTTGAACTTGTGGCTGCAGAACCCAACACCATTATTAGATCTCATGCACTTCAATCTCCTACCTGTTTCATTCTCAACCATAGCTTTCCAAATCTTAAAAGTGTCAAAAACATTAGATTTCTTCCTTATACAATAGACCCATACCTTTCTCGTAGCATCATCAATGAAAGAGACAAAGTACTGTGATCCTCCAATAGAAGCAACCTGAGCTGGTCCCCACACATCTACGTGAACAAGCTTCAATTTGTGCTTCTTCTTTATTGATCCAGTCTTGAGAAAACTCACTCTCTTCTATTTCCCAAAAACATAGTGATCACAAAAATCTAGATCTATGCTTTTTAAATATAAAAGCTTACCTTTTGACTTAAGAATAGTCATTCCCTTCTCACTCATGTGGCCGAGCCTAGAGTGCCACAACTTTGCATCCACATCTGAAGTAGATAATACAGAAGGAGAATTATTAGTAACACAATTACATAAATAGAGAGTACCTACTCTCTTACCTCTAGCCATTACAAGTTCACCCTTGGTCACCTTCCAAGATTCAGCTGTGAGAGTTACTGTACAACCCTCATCCCCTAACTTTCCTATAGAAATCAAATTCCTCTTCAAGCTAGGAACATGCATGACATCTCTCAACACCCATGTGTTGCCATTCTGCATTTTCAGCTGCACTTTTCCTTTGCCAACAATTTTACAAGGCTCATCATCCCCTAAATAAACTATTCCAAAATCTCCATGGACATAGTCACTAAAATATTCTCTATTAGGGGTAGCATGAAAAGAGGCACGAGAATCTAACACCCAAGATTCTATATTATTATGCAAAGAGAATATAAGAGCATTTTGTACAATACCTGCAGCTTTTGCTTCTTCTTTACCTTCATGCTGATTGTCTTCTTTAGGTTTTGACCAACAATCTTTGCTTATGTGCATTATCTTTCCACAATTCCAGCATTGTGGCTTCCTGCCATTTCTGGATTTGGATCTACCTCTCACCTTTGACTTAGACCTTGATCTCCCTTTCTTGCTCTTCTCTTTTTGCCTTCCCCTGCTCTCAAAACTTAAAGTGTTCCCAGATGTTTCCTCCTTGATTTTCCTATGAATTTCTTCATTCAAGATTACACTAACAACATCCTCTACTTTTAAAATATTTGAAGAAGATGCAGTATTAATAACTACCATTACCAAGCTATGCCAACTTTTATGCAAAGAACATAATATTAAAAGAGCCTTAATTTCATCATCAAACACTATTTTGACTGAATTTAATTGATTTACAATTCCATGGAAATCATTTAGATGATTAGATACAGATCCACCTTCAAGCATTTGAAAATTAAATAACTGCTTCATAAGATATATCTTATTTAAAGCTAAGGGTTTTTCATATAAATTTGCTAAAGTAGTCATCAACTCTACCGTTGTCTTTGCCTGTGATAAATTAGATATCACAGTAGATGCTAGACTCAATCTTATAGATCCAAGAGCCTTTCTATCAAGAACTTCCCATTCTTCGTCATCCATGTCTTTGGCCTTCTTTAAAACCCCACCTAATGGTACATATAGATCTTTCTAATACAGATAATCCTCTATCTGCATTCTCCAATGTTGATAATTCTTGCCATTAAACTTCTCCATTCTCAGTTTACTTTCTTTTGCCATTGGTTCTCCCACTCAAACAGAAATCCCTATGAGTAACCTGTAATCAATACACATTAACCAGATCTGAAACACCTGTTAGTCAACCTAAGCTCTAATACCACTTGTTGGGGATCAACCAACAATGTTGATTACAATATGAAAGCAATTAAATGTAGAATTAAACCAGAAAGATAAGTAACTAGAATCAGATAAGAGCAAACAATAAGAGATACAAGAAACCACCTTGAAAACTTGTATTAAACTCTTTACAAAAGGAATACAATTAAAGAAACTTCTTTTCTTCCACACCTCTCTCAGATGTACATATCTCTCTCTAGATCTCTTTCCCTCAAGAGCTCTCTCTCTCTCAATTACAATCAACTCCAACAACCTGGATTGATACACATATATAATTGTACTGTTCAATTCAACATTACAATAAGCTATGAAGAATTATCCCTATTATATAGAATTAGGGATCATGAGCAATGCAATTACAACCAATAGATGCACCTCCTAATCAAGGGCTCAAAATAGTCTTACTTAAAATAGAGATGTGGACTTAAGACTAACACTTAATCCTACCATGCAAACATTCTATTTTGTCCATGAAAATAGCATTCTGGACGCACAGGTGACCAACGTCGGTCCCTACTTGTCTGCTTGTGACCGACGTTGGCCGATACATGACCGACACTAGTATCTCCTAGTCGACTCCTGACTGATGTCGGTCACTCCTAACCGACGCCGGTGACTGTGTAAATCCTACAACTTTGCAAACTCGCTCATTTGGTGAAGCTTTTAGCTCCACACCTTAACAAAAGTTGCAGTTACTCTTGAAGATATTAACATTGAAGATATTAAAGTGTATGAATATGTATTAGGATGAATAGATCTTGGGAAACAAACCCATGAAAGTGGGAAGGAATAATTACAAGTAGCAATGGCCTCTTTGATCGAGAGATATGATAAGGATAAGAAGATCAAGTATCAACTAAAGGTATAAGTAGATAATTTGACCTTTGATTTATTAAAAATCACCTAATATTCTAAGTTTGTTGATCCTATTATGCATGAAAATACTTAAAAATCCATCTAACATGTATAAAAAATTGGATCTCAAGGTCGTGCGATCAAAGCCTGGATTGAGAGATTAACAACACAAGGTACTCAAAGGTTGTATTCTACCATTGGATTTTTTAAAAACATGAGTGAAGTGAAAATATAAATTTATCAAATAATTAAAACACTCACTCAAGATTTGTAATTGACTAAAAAGGATATTAATACATGTACTCAACTATGTAAATTCAAACTAGAGCTTTTGGTTGAGCAGAAGGTCATTCCAAATAGGAAATTTTTCATTGAATATATGGAAGCTATGAAGAATAAAAGAGAAGTTCTTGAGAATCTAGTTATATATCTTGAAGAATATTAAGATATGTGTGATAATAATATTTTATATGCTACAGAGAAAATTGGAGAGCTTGCCTACCAAGTTAAAAATGATTCTCAATAAATTCTTCCTATGGAGTCTGTTATTCAAAAATTTACATCTTTACTTCAAACAAAGATTGAAATAGGTACTTTCACACTAGACTCCATCGACAAATTGATTGAATTTTAGGTTATTTTGAATAAATTACAAAGAATCATGAATAAAATCAAAGATTTTCCAATTAACTTAGAAGATTCAATCACAATGGTATTTGTCATCTCCAAAAGTACATCCAACCCAAATAACAATGAGGTTCAAGCCATATTAAAGAGATATGATGAACTTTTAGAAAAGAATAAAAATGAATAAATTCTTGTGTCTAAGCACACTTAGTTTACTTTTGTAATTTTCCATATGTAGTTTTGTGTAGTGTCATTTACACATAGGAAAAGTACATAGTCCTAAGTCAAATTGGACTCTGTCAATGAATAAGTCAATGCATTTATGTTTTTCCTATTTTTGTTCATATATCCTCTCTATAAATAGGAGGATGTTCTTTGTAAAAAGGATCACCAATTGCTGTAGAGGGGAAATTCTGTTGAATTGAGAAATAATTTTGAAACTTTGTGTTCATATTGTAAATCAAAAATTCATTCAATATAAGAAAATCAAGTGATCTTTCAAAATTTGTGTTGAAATATACTTGTGGTGTATTGGGAATGTTATTTTATATTTTCCATTTCATTTTCTTCTGCTTTGAGTGGATTGTGGCATGAAATTTCTACAAGATAGAAGGTGTTAGGAAACTAATTCTGGAGTCTTTAAGCTACTTTTTAGTTACTGGGTTTATGTTCACATTGAAAGTGAATTACTAAGAAGACTTTGGGCTGCCAATTATTCTTCTTTTATAATTTTAATATTTGTTATAAATAAGGTGAAGACTTTGGGCTGCACTTTATTTTATCTTTTAATTTTACCCTTTTGGTATTATTCTTGTTAATCTAATGGCTAACAAATCTGAATGTCGATTATTCTTAGTTTATCAAGTGATCTTAGATTTTCAAAGTATATCACAAAGAACAAATGGAAGTTTGTGATTGAACATCAGTTTTGAAAAAAGAGAATTGGATGATATGACAACACCCACTATGATAATATTATTGTAAATAAGTGTAAATAATTAACTGTTATGTTAGTTAATAATAAAAGGGAGCCTCCCTTTGTCTTGAGGAGAGACTTTATCTCATCAGACTATGGTTGAAATAACCATTTTTATACCATTTTTTTGGTAACAAAATATTCACCAAACAATATTATTATCTTGGATATACTAAAAAACTTAAGAATACAATCCATGTTGTTAATAATATTATCGATTAAGAGCACCCACATTGGCTTCTCACAATTTATAACATTCATATCTTTTGTATGATTTTAACATATATATTCTTAACAATATAAGAAAATTATGAGCATCAGAGGACTATATTCTTATATTTTTATATATAAGGAACACACCCATTCTTAAAAAGATAAGAATATTTTCTTCTTAATTGGTAATTACCTATATTTGTATAGAATATAATATTAGAAACATAGATTATATTATCATCTTATGTAAATATAGACACTATCTATTAATTATATAGCACCTCAATCTTGTACACTTAGAAAATACATATCATGGATGTACCTTCATATTCTATAAATTTATTTCTACCAAAAGGATCACATACACTATCTCTCTATGCAAAATTTATTATATATTAGTTAGACCTATGTATTATAATGACTTGGACCTTATATCTTACCCAAAATGATATAAACATGCTTATATTACATCTCTACAAGTTGTAGAACTATACCTATTTTATAACTACTTGTATACTTGTGTCCTAATGAAATAATTGTATCGATACAAGTGTCCCAACCTAATGAAAGTGTTAAATATCCTAAATTCATCCAATTTAAAAATTAAACTTACTCCTATGGTCAAACTAACTACTTTAGTTTGAGATATTATCCAAACTATTAGTATAAATATAAACTCAACCCTCATTAATTCCTAAACTAGAAAGAACCTAGAAAATACCTAAAGAGATAAAGTTAGCTTATTAAAATCATTTTATCAAGTACTAACGTGAACAAAGTTTCCTTATTTTATCCTATTTCCATATTAGAGATAGGGACAACACATATATAGGTCTTAAGTATTAAAGGAACAACCCAAGAGTTATATTTTACAAGCTACAAGCTAGGTTAATGTTGTACTTAACTATCACACATTACATGATTCACACACAAGCTAACACACAAGGTAGAAATACATAATTCTAAGGCTCTATTTGGATTATTGACTATGTAGGTAGTGCTCATTGATAAAAGTATCTTTGGGGGAACTCAAAACCATGTGAATAGTAACTCATTTTTCTCATGACCAATATGAAGCTGAATAACTATTATTTTAATATTTGTCAAGGAATGATAGTCCATGACCTAGATCTGAATACACCAGAGTGAAGATGATGAAACACATATAAACATATAGGTAGTCACATCTAAGCACCTATATTTGAGTCAAAAAGAAGCATTGATGTAATCATCCTAGGTTGACACAAGTGTCCACCATTACAAAGGAATAATTTATAGAATCCATTTAATTTTATAGAATCTATATCTAGTTCACTTTGTGTTCTAGGTCTAGATCAATATTATCATTAAAATTAGTTGTGTATCATCTTTCATTGTAATGTATACCATATATTTACTTTATATTCTTAGCATGTTAGTATAATAAATTTATTATATGTTTATCTGAGTATAAGAAATAATTGTCCTACTTTAGATATAGTCTACTATTCTTGTGCCCTAATATATCTCTACCCTTTAACCCTAGATCCCTCTAATCTATATTTTAGGTTTAAAATTTTGGTGAACCTATTATTTGAACATAATTATTTCTTAAGTGTACCCTTTTTTATGTTTATTATCTACCTTGTCTTAATATTTCTATTATATATCTCTCTTATCATGGATGATATTTATTGTTTTGATGAAAATGATTATGAATCTCTCAAACTTTCTATCAAATAAGGGGTAAAAATTGATTACTATTGTATCCTTCCAAATGGTAAAGAGTATAATCTCAAATATTTGCATGATGTTATCTACCATCCCTCTAATCAAGTCCATGCTCCCACCATTTCAAGAGATGAGTTGATCCATATTAAGGAAGATAAAGAGCCATTATAGCTACTTCCTACACCACCATTGTATTATCTTTTCTCCAATATTTACTATAATATGGATACAATGGATAAGGGTTAGGAAGCATGAGCAAGGTATAACCCACCCTATATATCTAAATTTTAATACATATTGACAAGTCTTATGATTTTTATAGAAATCCTTGAGACACAAACAAGTAAATCCATTTAATCATGTTATTCTTACACATTATACAAAACAAATGGGTATATATGACCAATATCCTCCTTCATATGATCATCAAAAGTTATGAAAAAATACATAATAAATTATGACAAATTTATGGATTGTTTATTATGGGGACATTCTTTGAAATGAATTAATTCAAACCACCATAATTCTAACATGTACAAATAATTCCCTCCTTATCAAGGGTGATAATTCTCTTTCCCCTTTATTTGATATTGTAAATTTTCAGAAGGTTAACCAAGACACCATGGAATATTTACCAAGTAAATTTAAGACACCAATAAGAGGGAAGCATGGAAAACCTAAATTTACAAACATTCATAATGTTTAAAATCTTATAAATGAGTTATTTAATTTAAGGGATCTTTGTCTCTCAAAAGAGTCATTTATGCCAAAGATTTATACCATACCAAAAGAGTTACCTTTACAAAATCTCCTCCAAAACCAATTTTTATTTATATACCAAAAGTAAATAAACAAAGATGTTTAAATGATATAAAAAGGGTAACACCATTTAGAGATATAATACCATTACCAAATTATCCTAAATTCATTGATTCATAACTTGTACTTGTTATCCATGAGGGTGATGATACTCACATTCCTATATTTAAGAGAGGTGGTGGATTAGAGCTAATGATAACAACTATGCCAATAACTACCACGCCCATGGAATATATTATTTATATGATCAAAAAAATTGGGGATCTTCAAAAAAGAGGTTTATATACTTAAAATACAAATGGAACTTGATAATACTAATGTAAATGTTATCTCATTCAACAATCAACCTATTGCATAATGTATACTTGAATAGTCTTATCCACAAGATTTTAAAGTACCAAATTTACCTCTATTTTTTGAGTCATAAGGACCCATTAGAACACATGATTAACTATGTATATTCCTTTGGTCAATGTGAAAATATGACAAACTATTGATAAAATTATTTCATATGGGAATTTTCGATGAGGCTCATAATTTATTCTATAGCCTACCAAAAGGTTCATTAACCACCTTCACAAAATTAAGAAATGTTTTATTCATGAATATAAATATCCATGAGGTGAAAAAACTTACATTAGAACATTTTCACAATTCCAAACAATGTGATGATGAATCCCTTCAAGATTATAGTATTTGATTCAAAAGTACATCATATGAGCTACCATTTAGAGCTTCATATTTTTTATACAATTCAATTTTACTATATGACTGATTTATCCATTAACATTAATATCATTGCATAAATAATATGAGTCATTTACCCATTTTTATGTGGATATGCATATATATGCTTCATTCATCCTTACTCATCCAAAACATTTTAACATATCCCCTTACAGATACCCAAATATTATTCTTCACACAAAGGAGGGAGATGAATTACCAAATGAACATTATGAACAAAAATGTGAAGTTAATAATCTTTATATGGGAGCTCTACAAGGTTATTTCAATATGGGACCAATCCAAGGTCCACAGATTATGCAAACACCCTAAATTGAACAATCTAAAAATAATCCATGCCAAAAATATTTGGCAATCACATTATTCATGGGTGGTGATTATTTTTGGCATGACCATATTGATCATATACAATAAAAAACTAATTTCAATGTATGACACTTACAATAACATGGTTTTAACCTAAAAGGCATACAAAGAAAAGGAGGTTGAAAAGACAAAACATTATCAATTTCTTGTGGTCCTAAAGTGATTCAAACATTGTTTTGGGTTATGGCACAAACTACCCATATGAATTTACATTAGGTTCTCTTTAGCTATATCAAATTAGAGCACAAACTGACCAAAATTATCAAGGTATTTCATTTTCTCTTAGAATCAAATTGAACCACATTCCAAATGATAGCATTGGTTTTTATAATTCACATGTAAAATATTACGAGAAAAATTCCATGTACCATTTCCACCTATCCAACCATTATCCAAAAAATATAAAAGTTATAACTAAAGTTTATAAAGTCTCACATATACTAAAAGTACCAAAAAATAAAAAAAAACTTCAAAAATCCAAAAATATTTTGAGCATTCACATATCCTATTAGCTCCTTGGAATATATGTTGTTGGTTCGATTTTGCAATATATAAAAGTGTTTCACACATATTTTTAGTGTGATTCAGGCATAAATAGATATATCCTCTATGCACTTTTGGATGTTGGGCTTTCCCTATACTCACATTGCTAGGACTTTGGGGGCATCCACCTCTATGATAAAGATACATCCAAGTTACATCATTCTATGTTCATTTTACATTATCATGTTTGAGCTGATATATATCTTCCACATGCCTTTATCCATGATTATATATTTCATAGTGTAATTTATATGTTATGTATTTAACTTTTTCTTCTGACACATATTTTTATGGACTAGTATGACATGTTTATTCTGGTTGATGATGATTTCATAAATGAATTCCTTGATTTTATTTCTTTGTTATTATATTTTTTATTTCAGCATTTGAATATGCTCTATTGATGGTGGCCCTTGTGGCTTTATTTCCAAATTTGTCATTTGAGAATGCCATTACGTATTTTATGTTAACATTTGAATATGTAATTAATTTATTTATTGATATTTTAATAAGTCATGTCCCTTTGATTATGAAATATTTTAAGGCTCTTTGTTTACAATCTCCTTAGACATTTTTCTCTTGATTTGATTTTTGTGTTATCTTGTGTGTGTGCTTGATTTCTTGTTTAGAATGTATTGTTAATATTTAGATTTTCCCATGGTTCACATAATGCATCTTAGTACTTAGTGTGATCATAATATTTATGCTTCTATGAATGTCTATTTAGACATGTTCCATCTATATGCTACATGGTAATTTCATACTTTACATGGTTATCTTGTCCTTATGAGGTAAGGTACCTAGTAGTTGATACTTTCCTCACCTCAAAGGGAGGAATATCAATTGGGGCATGCCATAGAGGAATGACTTATATATTTCTTCGCATATTCATATTATAGTAGGAGCATGTTTTGGAAACAAGTTCTCCACAATGGTAATCACACCAATTATCATATTTAGATTTAATGTGGGTATGTTTTGGAAACATTTTTCCCCACTTAGTCATTATTCGATATACTTAGATTACAATATTATACTTAGTAATTTGTAATAATTATCTCCTATAATTTATTTTACACTATACATATCAATGAATTCATATTTAATTTTTTTAAAACTTATATTGTATTTATACCACCATAAATATTAAAATAGGGGATGAGTCTATGTTTTTAATTATGAACATGTGATCCAAAAACTTACAAATCTATAATAATTAAATATATGTTTTAATAATATAATATCCAAATCATCTAGCCTTTTAATATCTAAGGGATTAGAGTATGACTAATCAATCTCTATTCACACTTCTTAGTCAAGTCCATGTTTCTAATTATTTACATCATAAATTTGAAAGATCACTGATAATCACTTGAACCCAAATTCTTTGTTCATAAATATATAACATCAATTACAAATTATTTAAATCTTATCTTTAACTTTTTCCATGTATATGCATAAAAAATTATTAAATAAGTAAGATTTGAGCACTGGAATAAGAAATATGCACACACAATTCATTGCACTAGACCAAATTTAGGAGAGCATATCTATGATATCAGTTTCTATGATATTAGTGACAAAATTTAAAAAAATATTGCATATCCGCCTCTATAAGAATAATATAAAGATGTTTTTCTAATGATTCAAATGTTGAACCCAACACAAGAGTAAAACACATTGACATGTGATATCATAATTATCTTCCTCCCTTGGTTTAAATTTGTTAGTAAATGATGGTACATGAAGTTCTAATACATTAATGGAATCCTGTGATATTTAGTTATCATCTAATGTTTTTATCCAACTCCCTTTCCCTATTTTAATAGTTTTTATTTTTATTTTCCCATTTTCATCTCTAAATTTCTCATAGAAATGAGTAAAGTATGTTTGATGCATTATAAAAGTTTGATCAATATGACACAACATATCCCATCAAATCTACTTATTTAGGATCTCATGAATTCAAAGAATCAAAAGCTTTCACTCTTGAGACTTTATTCACCTTTAGTATTTTATAATAGACATTTAGATTTTATGACTTCACACCAGGTTAAAGATTCATCTGTAGTCAAACCTATCCATTCATAACTCTATATACAAGTATAGATATTTCATCTCCATACATACCATTTGTGCCTCTAAATAAACATGCTTTCAGAAGACCCAATTAATTTACATTAAAATCTTATTCACTATCTTTCTTAGGGAAACAAAGTAACATAATTATACATTATTTAAAAATAAGGCATATCTAAGGTGCATATGATATGAAATATGAACATACTATTTCAAAATAAAATCATTTTTATATTATAAACAGTTTTAAGGATTATCACTACCATCCAGGTTAGCTTTTTATAGATTGTATTGAGAAAATATACTATAGTAGTTGGTTCAATTTTGCATATGGTAGAGGTGATTAAATCCTCAATATTTCCAATTTATATGTTGGATTTGATTTCATCATCTATAATCACTATTTAAATAGTGTGAGTTGACTTAGTTAACATACACTCACTAGGTTATAAGTATGATTTGGTTGCACGGTTGAGATAATCTCAATTGCCATGTGCAAACCCATATTTTATCCACAGTTTGGGGTATGTACCCTACAATATCTCTCTCTTTATATATCTCTTGATCTCTTTAGATATATGTAATTTAAATATTTATATTTATCCTATTCTTAGATTCAGCGATTCATAATGATATATCTTTCAAAGTAAATTTACAAAAGGCGAGATGTTTGCATCAATACATGTATACTTTTAAACCTTGTTCTCTTGTGATTTCAATAATTTCAATGATTTTAATCTAATATTATATGTATTTATTATATAATATAAAATGATTTTGGTTTTTGGTATGTAATTAAAAAACATTCAATTTAGACTCTAACAAAAATAAGGTGTTCTACACACAACCAAATGCACATTCATTTCCCCTTAAATAAGACATTTAATTACTAGATTGAAAGGGGGAATTTATAAACTATTTATAAATTATATAACACCTTAGTATTTTACACTTGTAAAATACATATGATGGATGTAACTTCATATTATAGACCTTTATTTGTACCAAAAGGATTGCATACGCTATTTATGTGTGCCTCATTTATTATATCTCAGTCCAACATATATATATATATATATTATAATTATTTAGTATTTTTATCTTTCTCAAAATTTTATAAACATTATTATCTTTTATATTATCAAGTTATAGACTTGAAACTATTTTACAACTATGTAGACACTTGTGTCCTAGTTAGATGCTCACATCGATGCAAGTGTCCTACCCTAATGTAAGAGTCTAGTGCCATAAATTCATAAAATTTGTAAATAAAATGTATTACTATGGTTGTTTTAAGTGATTTAATTTGATATATTCTCTATATTTATTGGTATAATCTAATATCAATCCTCATTCATTCCTAACCTATAAATAACCTAAAGAGTCCATGATAAGTTGTCAAAAGACTTATATCAAGCACTTAAGTGAACAAATCTTCCTTATTTTATCTTATTTCCATATCAATCATAGGTATACCATATATATAAGTATGAATTAATAAATAATCAATCCAAGAGATATATTTTCTAAGTGACAAGGTAGGTCACTATTGTACTTACTTATCACACATTTCATGATTCACACATAAGGGAGAACTACATAAGTCTTAGGACCTATTTAGAGTATTGACTATGTAGGTAACACTCATTTGAATATGGGTATTTGGTGCATATTGACACCATGTGCACACTAACCCATTTTTTAGACATAAAATATGAATATGAATAACTAGGGATTCTCTATTTGATAAGGAGAGCCAATCCATGACCTAGATAAAATTGAACCATAGAGAAGATGAGAAAAAGCATAAAGGCATATAGGTGGTCACATCTAGTTTCAATAGGTACTGTATATTAGACACCTACATCTGAGTCAAACAATAGCAGTGATGCAACCATCTTAGGTCAACATAGGTGCCTATGGATATAGATGAATAATTTATAAAATTAGGAAACTATTATAAAATTCATACCCAATCCACTTTTTGCATTTTGAATTTCCATATCTATACTAACATTAGAAATAGCTAAGTATCTTCATATTAATATATAACATATATATAATTTATATTCATTAGCATATTAGTATAATAAATTTAGAATACATTTATCTAATTTACTCAAACAATTGGTTTGCTTTAGACATAGTCTACTATCCTTGTTCCCTAGGATATCTCTACCCATTTAACCTTAGATCCCCATAATATATATTTTAGGGTTAAATAATACAATAAATGTTGTGACCACACACCCCCATTTTTTCTAAATAAAAATGGAAACCCACTTTTTTTCTCTAAATAATCTTTTATTTCAATGTTATAGGACATGAAGACATCATTTTGAATTTAATATAAAGCTAGTTAATCAAGATTATTTTATAATATTTTGGTTTGAATCTATGCCATGGTTGTAATTGTTTAAATGTTTAAATGGAAATTTTTTATTTTCCATTGACTTGACTTTATGTTTGACAAATACTAACTTGGATACTATATATGGTTGGTAGGTTTTTACATGTAATTTTTTGCCTTTTTTGAGAACTCACATCTATTCACTAACTATTTAACACTATTCACAAGGAGTTAAATATTATTATGCCATGTAGTTGGTAGATTGAGTGACATTATGAGTCTAAATTATGGTATTGGCACATATTCATATCAATCCAAGGTTACAAAAATAATTTCTATGTTCCAAAAATTAATAATGATAAACAATTATCCATGTTTCCAATTCTTAGTTACTCACCTAATCTAGTTCAAAACTCTAAGTAACAAAGATTTTCTATAACATGATTTTACATGATGATGCCACATGACTCATTATCACATATTCATACTCTTAAAAGTCCTAGTTAAAAATATAAACTTAAAAAAGTTCAAATCGATTCAAGATGGTGCCACATATCTCAATATATTATAGTAAAATCATAAGTACATGATGTAGATAATAAAAAAATACAATGGCAATTTGTTCATGGCATCACAATATTTTGAAAGTGGCACTCAAAAACTTTGGGAGATACAATATGGTAAGACATATAAGATCTGATTTAGATTCTAAAAGGCTGAAATAAATCAACACCTGTTAAAAAATCTTAGAAATACACGTGTTAGAAAATTAAATTCAAATATTAAGTTTGATATATTCTCACATTTCTGATTTCCTTAAATAATTCGTACTAATTTATCTTGTCTTTTGAATTAGTACATGTGATATTGCATAGGTTAGAGTGAATTTTAAATTATTTTAACTATATTAATTATTTTTCAAGTTTTAAATCTTGTTAAATAATTTGAATCTCTTAAAATAATTATTTACTAATAATAGATTTTGTGTGATTTAAGGTCATAAAGCAATTTTTTAGGTAAATCCTTTCATTAGACCCAATACCATGTTTTTTATGTTTTATTCTCACATTTAACATATGATAAGTATTTTTAAATCATGTATGTTCAATAACACCATATTCCATCTAAATAATTCACTATATGTTGATTAAATTTAGCTTGTATGTCGTAGGTTAGAATTTTAGTCATAGATGAGACATTAAAGGAAAAAGTAACCATTATGTTCCACATTTTTTCCACCATAAGGTTATTTAATCAAATTGTATACCCATAAATTTAGAGGGTATATATGAATTAAAATGTGTGGTTTACTTAAATCACACATCAACACCTTGGGTTGTTAAATTACTAAAATAATAAATTATGGAATAAATATAGAAATATTGAAAGCCTTTGATTCACAAAATAATTGATTTTTTTAAGCCTATAAAAAGTAATGAATTACAAGAGATGTACATAGATGGAAACTAATTGAGATGAACAAGTGATCGAATGGAAAATGGTACATGAACTATGCAAGGTGTCATAAATAGAAATCAAGAGTTAGAAACCATCTCAGACAATAGTGTGGTCCTCTAGATAGTAACACATTGTTCTAGTGTCTTCTATGTTAAACTAATGTCCTTTGGTATTCTTGAGGTCAACATACCCCCATTTTTTTAAATGGGGACCATTATGTCAAATTGTGCAATTTTTAAACTTAAAATGGAAAATTCACTTTATCAACATATATAAATCATGTTTGCACATTGTTCATAACTCTCATTTGGATTAATAGGCATGTCATATGATCATGGTTTTACCTCTTCTAAAGTTGCTAACATTTGATCTTTATGTTTTAGGTCACAACTCTAATGGAGTCCATTTAGAATGAGAAATGTTTGGGTTTTATGATTTAATAATGATTTGATCTTTTACTAGCCTTTAGTCTATTGAAATAAAGTTAAATTCATGTCTGATTTGCTCAAAATCCTAACCCAAATTAGCCTAGCTCATACCCTTTGAGTTAAATTCAAAATTGGTGAAATTTTTTCACATGGGAGCATTTAAATTATGCCATGGACTTAGTTCAATTTTTATCCTAAGGCTTAGTCATATTTTTTAACATGACCAAACCTTAAGCTAAATTTTTTATGCTTGGTCCCTCTATGACCCATGAACTCTTAGTCTATTTTATTATAAGCATGGTCTAAGTAGTGTATGGTCCCTTTGTCATGAAACTTAGCCTAAAGCCTTACACTAAGGTGCATTTATTAATACCAACCATAGGCTAAGACTTTAGGCTATGTATTTTATTTTTTGGGGTCCCCTTCAACATGTTTCAAATATTAGCTTAAGACTTTATCCTAATGATTTATTCATATTTATTAATAAAAATGAAAACATTAGTCTAAAAATTTAGCTTAATTTTGTTTTCCTTGAATGTTGACTTAATTGTCATTTTTGTTTGCAAGATCAATGATTTATATTTATTAAAAAGATCAAGATCCAATTGTGAGTTTAAAAACCAAGACCTTAACATTAAGTTAAAGCTTGAGCATCTCCTGAGGATCTACGACACATGTTTTCTCAATAGGCTTGATCCAACGATGCATATTAAGTCAAGACTTCAATAGAGCTTGAGGATAAGTGAGGAGGTGACAAGTGTCAGGTTCATAGCCAAATAATATTGAGAAAGCAAGGGAGTTTAACCTTATATATCTAGATCCAA
Source organism: Torreya grandis (assembly GCA_037957365.1). Lineage (NCBI taxonomy): Eukaryota > Viridiplantae > Streptophyta > Pinopsida > Cupressales > Taxaceae > Torreya > Torreya grandis. The sequence continues at coordinate 241,190 of JARHVA010006952.1, forward strand.
TGGCCTATGTTTTCTCATATAAAAATGATCTGACAATGCTTAGCAAACATTGAAAAGTCAAGGACAAATGAAGAGATGACATATGACATACCTATAAGCCATGAATTAAAACTCAAGAATATTTTAAAGGTTGACAATATGCATTCACACATACACATTTTGATTGATGGCTCACAAAGTGAGATGCATAATTAGGTAGCTCAAAATCAATAGAGCATGATTATCACATGTAATTGAGATCAAAAATGCATAGGAAGCATGGAAAATTCAAAGAAAATGTGGAAGTGATAAGTGTCATAACCATGGGGAATAAAGTAAGAAACCAATGGTGTTCAAGTTATTGGATAAAGATCAATAGTCTTCATTGATTCATGCAGAGATAAATCTAATGGTATAATATCAATGTGGACATTTTAAAAGATAATGATTATTTTTTAAATATTAATGAGTAAAGTACCACAAATTTGCATAAGATGCCATAGTAGAGTCACATAATCTAGACCAATTAGTTCAAGATATTTTGAGGACCTAAGAAATACAAATGTACAAATGCAAAGATCCAAACACCATATAAGTCATGAAGTTTGCATAAAGTTGAAATAGCTTCTACCATTAAATAACTATAAGGGACATTCAGAAAAACCCTCACACATCTAAAATCCTTAGTTAAACACTATGATCATCCTAATTGAGCTAAGAAAATTAGATTGTAATATGATCAAGGATAATTTAATCTAGAATTAAATTATAAATCACTGGTAAGCAATTTAGAAATATTTAAAACCATGGTAACATGAAAAAGTGTCTCTAGAGAAGATGTATAACTCTATTTGACCTTGGGCACAGAAGGATGAGTTTTAAAGGATACACAATTCAATGCCACATCTTTAAATACTGGGGAAATAATTGGTCAAGCTTTTTCTAAACCATTGAGAACTAACAACCCATCAAAAGAGAAGCAGAGAATAATGTGTCATCAAGAAGGCTCTACTACTACATATTTGTCATTCAAATGATGGGTCTTCATTATGTCATAACAAAACCCAAGGTACTACATTTTATATATGTTTTCTCTCCTATTTTTAGAGATGCTAAAATTGATAAGGGTATGTTAGTCAATGAGTATACTCATAGGAATGTAGCTTATATTTCTTATTTAGCATTTGAATATTATTATAAGCTACCTAAAACCCAAACATACCAAACCATAATCAATAATTGGGATAAGGAAAATGACTTAAATCTCATCCTTGCCCTATGGTTAGATTTTGTAAATCAGGTGTTTTTAGATTTCAATGGCAACATGACCATTGGTCAATTTAGACTTGGGATAAAAATGATCATAACTTGGATGAATAGATTATGTGGAAATCCAACCACCACATATGTGGACAATATTTGGGTGCCCTTAGTATATTTTATGGTTGAAAAAAAACTCATCCCTCCCCTTGGTGAAGTGGTCAACACTTATTTGAGTAGGCAAATATTTATAGTTAAAAAGAAAACTATGAACTAGTTCTACGTGATATCCTACCACTTACATGCCTTGCTTGATACCACAAAGATCACTAACCTAAGAGAATGGTCACATGATGGGACACTAACATTATCCCAATACTATTAAAAATTGCACATATACAAATGTAGGGACAACATCTAATTCATATGTGACTATGTCTATCCAACCCTATCTAAGGTCATAATTGGGATTCCAATGCTAAGGGTCAGCCCTTTGACCAAAAAGGAAATTGAGGCCATGGGAGACATCTGGCTATATCTATATTTCACAATCATTAGGGTTAAAGGAATATAATTCACCCTTCTTAGATTACTAGTCCATGTGCTAAACAAGCTAGCTGAAAAGGAGGTGGATTATCAATTATGCAATGGAATAGATGGTTTGTATAAAACCAAGAGGAAAGGGATGCTTCATAGCTTCCCCTTAACCATTGGAAGGATTATTTTTTCATAGTGGGACAACATAGAGGTTGCTTCTAAACACAAGACCTATTTTAATCTCTAAGTGGATGATCTAAAGCAATAGGATCCATAGGGAAAGGTTAAATAACATTTAAAGTCCAAGGGAATCAATGTACCATATGATCATCAAGATGGTGATTTTGAACCTATATATACAAAGGCATATTCATTATCTAAGTTCACCTTGAATTTAACATCAAACCAAAGTCTAAAATGTAAAGAGATAAAAAAGGGGATGATGACAAATGGAAATTGAGGCCAAGACAATACCATTTGTTGAGTGGTGCACCTTCTAGACCTCCACCAGCCCAGTTACAGATAGAAGCTAGACTTGAGGCTAAACTATAGCAAAGACTAGACGAGAGAAGGCCTGGTGAAATTTCATCTTCCTTAACCCAAGTAGAGGAGCAAGGATCACCAATGGAGGAAATCCATGTGATAACACTAGACCTTGGTGAAATAATTGAATATGATCTAGAATTACCATCGTCATCCCATGAGTATAAGGATGAAGAAGGGAGATAGCCAAAGAGGGAAAGGGGAAAGAAGTATTGTACATAGTTTCTATAGACCCCACCAAAAGAAAATTTGAATTGGATATTATCTAGTGAAGGATAAGAAACCAAAGTTGACCTTAACTCATCATTTGAGTGAAATTAATCTCTTCAGTGACAAAATTTTGATTTAGGGTCCAACCATTCCTGAATGGTTTATCTATGTAAATTTACAAAAGGTAACTACCATGCACCATCCTTGGGAAATGGTGAAATCAACTAATATTCCAGTGCATGAGAAAGCCAAACCATGGATAAATTCATTGTAAAAGGAGGAAGATAAAAGAATGAATGCTCCAAGAGAATCAAGTGGAGAAAAAATAGAGACCCGAGCTCCCAAAGTGATAGAATCTTTAGCTGGTATCAAATTTGACCCAACCACTACCATTTTACAAAGGGTGACTAAGAAGAAACCCATGATTGGTGAAGAGGAATTCACTTTCCAAAAGGTGGAACCTTTTGTTGGATTGACACTAGATGGAGGATAAAAGACTAGTGAAATCTAATATTTGAATAAAATGCCCTTAAAGTGGTGCAAGCCCAATTAGATCAATTACATACAATGATCAAAGGCATCTTGTAGTAGAATAAGAACCTAAAATAATAATCTATCTTGTTAATTCAAGAAGATAGGTTCAAGAAATTTTAAGACACCATGAATTTTTTATTTAATTCTCTAAAGTCAATCATAATGAGGAAGGATGCAATAAGCAAAAAAAAGTGTTAAGGATATGGGCCAAGTTAGCCAATGGTATGCTTAAAACTACCAAATAAAGGATTTGATCAAAGTCTTGCCTAAAAATCAAATCCCTAAATTTAGGATAGTTAGTCTAGCCCACCTAAATATGGTTATGGCCATATTAATTGATAAAATCAAAGACCTGAGCAACTAGTCCAAGTAGATGGAGGACATTTCTAAGGACCTTAAGAAATAAGAAGATAAAATATTGCATATTTTGGATAGCTTGATCAATGATCCTACCACACTTATTCCTTTGGTTTTAATAATTTATGAAGAGTTTAAGCATAAAACTACTCAATTCATGCAAGAGGTAAGAAACCAAGGACAAGGGAAAATAGGGGATGATAATAAGAAGGTCATGGGCCTTCTTTTATCTTCAAAGGAGAAGATGGAAAATGCCAAGGCATCAATAAATATTTGGAAAGGTATGAAAAATATCTTAAGGGCCTAGAAGATCAAGAAAAAGAGATTTTAATGAGACCTATCATTGATCTCCAACTCATCAATGAGCATCGTTATAAAATGAAGATGTTGGAGGGAAGGCAAAAGAATATGAAAACACAAGGGCCCCAATTTGGTTAAGATAGGAATATTTTTTTTTAATTAAGATTGTATAGTTTTGAAAATGAATATTCTTTGTAAAGTCATATGCAAATTTTAAAAAACACATTGCTTGTAGGTTAGTCCATTGGGGAAAGTCTAGTGTATTCTATCACATTTGTGAAGAGGATATCCATCCTAACACTTTTAATTTTATAATTGGATATAACTAACTAACATGATTCCTTGAATCCTATAAAAGGAGTATTATCATTTGTGAAAAAATAGGGGGAGTTTTTAGATCTAATATCTAATTGTAACTTTGAGCAATTTATATAAGTAAGGAATTCTACAAAGTTTGTCCGAATTTGCTTATGTCTTTTGTTATCCTAGATTATCTCTCACTTGTTTGTTATAATTTATATATTTTAATGGTTTTTATGAATTTGTGATGTGTAGATTTAAATGTATAGCTATTAACTTGTTCAAATTTTAATTTAATTGAAAGTTTTAGGTTCATTTTATTTGTTTAGTCTTTTTACGTTTGGGCTAATGTTGTTTGATTACATGGGTAAATATTTAAAGTGAACATGATTCTTATTTGCATTATTTCATACCATCCTTAAATGTTTGCTTATTTTTTGATAGGATTTGAGCTTATGCTATTTCATGTCATACATTGGTTAAGTACATGACTAGATGATATTTGAACTTTGTCATGATATTTAGAATGAAGATCAACAACATCTATTCTTTGCCTTACCTTCCCTTTTGCTCTTTTTAAAACTAGATCACTCTACCTTAATTTTCATTGTAAATATCCATCTTAGATTAGTCTTTAGATTAGTTATTGATCATAATTAACCATTCTTAGCATAACATACTTCATATTTTTCATAGACTAACATTTAGCCATAGTGGATCCTAACCACCAAAATTTATAAATATTGTGAAATAGTCCATTTGCTTTGCCTCTATTTCATCAAATATAACATGATTATCATAACATGTAACTCATGCACTGAATTCTCAAAATTCTAAAATGATAAGTGTTATTGAACACTGTGGGCACTTGTGATACATATTTAGGAATCAATAGGTAAATATTTAAATTTCTCTAGAAGGAGGGCCTCATTATATATTTATAGATTTAAAGTATCTTTGCTCATTTTTTATGAACTATGTTAAAAGATTGGTGTAACCTTTAAACAATTATGTCAATATTTGTTTAATTGTGTGAAGATTATTGATCTTCATGGTCTTTGACGCATCTTTGTTCTTATTTTAGAAAAATATTGATATTATTTGAATGTATATGCTTAATTAAGATAAAAATGGCTTAATCTTTGTCAATTCAATAGGTTTGAGGTTAATGATAGATGTTTTAATTAGAGATCGATAGATCCTTTGCTGATTTGATCTTATTTAAGCTTAAACATGTAAAGATCAATCATACTTACGTATTTGGATACATATTTGAGTTTAGTTAAAAATTATTGTCTTTTGTCATCTTTTATATAAATCTTTTCAAAATTTGCTTAATGTACAAGTCTGATAATTGTTTCCTACAAAGATAGGATTGACACATCATATTTCAAACATGATTCAAATCCCATAGGATGGAATTAACAAGAATTATGACAAGGTCATGTGTAGAGACTAGAGATCCTCCACTTTCATTAGAAGTTCATAGGAGAGCTAGGCGAGACACAGGAAAGCATATAATTTCAAAGTCTCTACCAACTTCACCAATCAAGAGTGCTCTTATTTTTTATCCCTATCAAGGTATGATGTTTTATTGTTTTTTAAAATAATGGAGTTTTATTCTTAATTAAGTAAATGGGTTTGAGTAGGGTAAATCAATTAATAATGTGCAATAATTAATCCACTGATTTATGTAAATAGATTGTATTTTTACCTTTTATAAATATAGTAATAATAGAGAGAAAATCAAACTTAGCTAGAAACTAACCAAAATAGATTTTGTGGGGTCTAAAAAATTTTGTGCAGGCTTGGGAGACTATTACAAATAGGATTTTGGAGTTTTTTTTTTGAAATGGATATGAGCACTTAAAGTGAAATACCCTACTATTTGGCACTATAGTTATTTTCCAACACTATTTTCTATGTGATCTAAGTTTTTTAGGTTTTCCTTGACAAGTCTGTGTTACACTGTCAATTTAATATCAAAGCCTGAAAGTCTATGAAGCTCATTGTGAATCTATTTTAATCTTCAAATCCATAGGAGATCTTTATGTTTAAACTTGAATGTCAACTTAGGAAAGAGAGATAAGGGATTAGTGTGTAATGGATATGCTTGAAGCACTTCACACCCTATGTGTTGGCATGTTGCCTACATACCAATACTCTAAGGAGGGATCAAGCTAATGTAGTTCTCCCATTTAAGTGATTGGTGCAATTGTGTATGAAAATGCAATGAGATGTGAAACTAGGTATATTTTATATGGTTAGGGACTGGTTTAAGGGTTTGAATAAGCTTGGAATAATATTTAAATTGTTTATGTAGAGAATAGGGAAAAGTGCTTAAATGTACTTTCTTGTATTATTGCTTTTCTCTTGTAAATGAGTGCCAACCCTTCTAAATGGACTTTAAATGGAATTTTATAGGGAAATTAATGATCACGAGTTAAATGAATTCACATTAGGTTGACATGAATTAGGATAAGTGTCTAAGAGAAAATGACTATTAGAACCTATTTTGCACTTGGATAATAGTGCCATAAATAGGACACCCTAGGTTTTAGTGCTCCTATCTAAGTTGGGTGTTATTGTCTAGGGGGAATGAGACCTAGTGGGATAGATCTGGGCTTAAAAGATTTGCCTAGGTCTATAAGGGTTAAGTTTGGAAGGCTTTGGATGACTAGGAATTAGTGAAAGAAAAGCCTATAAGGGTTGTGCAAGTAAGTAGGAGGACCTATGGATTAGGTTTATTTATCCATACTCAAGTAATCAAATTTTAAATTTTATATGACTAAATCCCCCCCCCCCCCCCTCCCACTCACCCTCTTTATTCTAGTGATGCATCAAAGTGAAATACTAGGATAATGGAAAAAATATAGAAAATATACCTGAACTTACCTTAAAAAGTGAAGCTCATGAAGTTATGTGATGCTAGATAATGATGGATAGTGCATAGAGAGCATATTGTAAAAGTGTGAATCTACAAAATGAAATAAAGAGTAGATCAATTACTATTATATGTGATTTAAAATAAGAACATAAAAAATGTAAGTAAAATAAAAAGGAAGGGAAAGGAATAAATACACCTCACTAGGTATATGAACCAATACAAAACCTATTATGATCTCGAGTAAGGATGAGTAATGTTAGATTGTGCTATACCAAAATTTATATTAGGAATGGAGCTGAGTGCTCAATTCCATAGAAAGTGACCCAAGAATAAAAATGTTGGCCTTTTATCTCCATCATCACCTATCGAGTGAAGTTAGATGATCAGGCATATGATAATTGATGTCTAAATTGTGTGTCTAATCCCTCTAAATAGGTGGCCCAAGAATACAAAGGTTGGACCTTTGTCTCCACCAATGCCTATTGAGTGAAGCTAGATGATCATGTGTGTGATAATCAATGTCTAAATTATGTGTCTAATCTCTCTGAATAGGTGGCTCAATAATAGAAAGAATGGCCCTTTGGCTCCATCATTTCCCACTGAGTGAAGATATATGATCATGCATGTGATAATAAATGTCTGGACTGTGTGTCCAATCCCTCTAAATATGTGGGTCAATAATATAAAGACTAGCCCTTTGGCTCCATCATTTCCCCATGAAGTGAAGTTATGAAGTGATACCAATATATAATATATGTCATATGTGATGGTTCATAGAGCCCATGGATGTTCTAAAAATATAATAATGTGGCATTGATAGTCAAATGTATGCTGGAAACTAGGCCAATCTTGGCCATTCCAAAAGATGGAGATTAGGCCTACATGAAAGCCACTCTGAAACTGATTCACTACACTTATGTGAAATCCAAATCAAGAACTTGAGTACTTGGAAAGTTAAAATTGTATGAAATTTCAACTTGAAAAATATGCCAACCACTTGTAGATGGAGTAAGGCACACAACTATTAAGAATTCTTGGGTAATAAACTAAAGTCAAAAATAAAAGAAGACCAATGTGCCACACACATTGCCACCAATCACTAGTGTTTATAACATGGATTTTGATTTGGAATTTATGTCAACTATATAATCTAAAATTAGAAGTGAGATCCATCACGTATTTCATGAAACCCCCTATATCTAGGTTCTTTAAGAAAATTGTATTGAAATTACTGACTTTAACTAATTTGGATGTGTAAAAAGTAAGTTGAGTTAAAATTTTTACTTGTTACTAGAAAACTTAGGTGTTTTTCTACTTAGATAAGAGTGACAAAATGAGGACACCCTTGTGTTTGGTGCTATTGTGTTGTGCTAAAATTGGTTTTTGATCTGGAATTGTCATTGTTTTTTGTTCTATTTTGATTGGTTTGACCTCTAGTTTATAAACTAGGTGATCTAAGGTGATTTTGACTGCTAAGAGATTTGATCTCTATGACAAAAATCCTATTTGTTACCCCCTCTTATGAGGGTATGAATTATCGAACCTACAATGACTACCCTCAAAATAAAATAGTCCTACAAGTCTGTTATGATACATAGATACATGATATATCAATGATATTTGACAAGATATCCTAGATATAGAAATGTTTATATTGAGATAGATCAATAGGGGTATGACTAAATAGATATAACAATATAAAATCATATGTAATGTATCAAAATATAACTGGAAATGTTAGATGTTTGTTGTTAGTTGGATGGATGGAGCATGATGTCCATCATGCCAACTATGAAAGCAAGGTAAATGCATGATATGGATCTTGAAATTACAAACAAGGAAAAATAATCAAGCAAAAAACATACAAATACAGAAGCAAGAAGCATACACGGTTGGCCAAGGGGCCACACAAATAAGGGACATGGGTACATGTCAGTCAAACTAGAAAGCAAGCATATAAGCCATGTTCAAATGCCATATACAAATAAAATTTTAAACAAGAAAATATTGGAATGAGGGCCATATGCACATAGAAGAGTACAAGCAAGGGACATTGGAAAATATCCAAAGGTACACACACACACAAAATAGAAACAATGGACATTAGAAAATGTCCTAAGGAACACATAAGAAACAAAATTGGAATTGGATATGCAATAACATATAGTTATGCAAAGTAAGAAAATAAAGCATGTAAAAACTAGAAAGGTAAATCATATCTAACTAATCAAAGAAAGAGTGAAGTATGCAAGACATGTTTAGTATAAGACTAGGTATATGCTAGGAAATACACAAGTGCAGAATACTAGTGAGTGTCAATGTGGTAATATATGTAATCTAGTAATTAATTTATGTCAACATGATAACTAGAGTGTGTTGTGTAAGAATGATATAACCTGGATGGTGTAGTCCTATAGAAGATGACCCCAGTAGGAAAATGTATCAATGTCCATTTCAAATGTAGAAGTAGGATGCCCCCTCAATGGGTAGAATGAACCAATCAAGGAACTATAAGTCACTGCACACACTCAAATAAGATCAAGTGAAGCATGGTAATGTAGATAATAAACAAAAAATAGCATAAAAAAATGTAATTGTAATATAGTAGTAAAAATGTAAAACATGGATGATGCATACAATCTAAATATTTTTGAATTATTTGAATGTTTTTGTATTTTGAAATTTTGTATTGTTTTTGTATTTTTGTATAAGCTATGCATAATAAATCAAAAGAGATTGTGTATAATTAGGTTTGGATAGGATTATACCAACCAATGAGTTTTATGTGAGACTCCATATCATGGTATCCTATATAGTTGTAGATGGTTTGAAATCTCTAAATTAAAAATTGATTATGGAGTCCCATTGTAACTCTAAGAAGTGAATGTAAATATAGGGATCTTAGGGACCCATCTAAAAGTAGGAGAAGCTCTCTTAACATGTGTTTTATGTTTAGTCCCATGAGATCTCAATGAAACTATTCTAGGTGTGAAAACTATATCTATTAGTTGTATAGAATCCTAAATCTATGGAGGTGTATGAACCCTCTATACTGGTCATGGATGTGTCAATTGTGTTTGAATCTATACTAGAGGAATAACTATATCTAGTGGGGAAACTAAAACTAGTGGAGAAGCTAGAATTGGTGACTACAAATTAGATGGATCTGAAGTGGGTAGTGGTAACTCATACAAAACTCCACCAATTGTAATAACCTAATTAGTGTGAATTAAATTCATGCATATGTGAACTATAGATGTTATTTCACTAACATATAAAAAAATCTTGCACTAAGAACTATAGTGAAATGTGTAGTCACATGTATTAGACTAGTCTATAAACGAAGTACTATCTCACCCAGTGAACTCTATATATGCCCAATAAATCTATTGATAACTATATATTTCAGAGTGATATCCTACTCTAAATATCCCAAATGCTGTAATAATGTAATGGTGCACATGTTGACACTAGAACTATTATCAATGAGAACACTATGAATGGATTGATTATGAATATGTGATTTGATAAAGAGTGCATTATAATCTAAATTATCCTCCACAACCTCCTGATCTAAGAAGGATATCAAAGGTCTAGATGGAACTCTAGACTCACACACACTGATCATACCACTCAAATGATCTGATTCAATTGAAGGTGCCTGGTATGTAACTGGTGGAGGATGTGCAAGCTATGTGTGGTGAACACCTATTATGTCCCCTTTATCTTACTTATATTATTGTGTAAAATGATCTAAGAATAATTTTAAATCTTTATCCTATGTTGGTTTTGCCAATGGAGGCTCAACTAAAGTGCCAAAATTAAATATGTTTTCATCTATCAATTTCTATGTCTTATGTCTCAAAATAATGCATCTATTTATAGTGTGGCTTGGTGCCCTATGAAAATCAAAAAATGTCTACTAATCAATCCCTTGGGAAGAGGTTTTTTTTGATCAACTTCTTGAATGGGAGGGAGAGATATGATATTATAATCCAAAAGATATTGTAAAAATCTAGCTAGAGAAATTGGTAAATGCATGCTGAAGGGGTGCTAATAAAACTATATGTTGAGGAGGATTTAAAGCTACATTTACTATAATTGATTATGCACTTTTGTATCATTAAACTTGACCTTGTGTGGGACTTTGTTATTAATCTTATTAGTTGTGTCTAAAATTCTTGTATACTTTAGTTTGCCCATTAAAATGAGTTTCACTTCTCTTTCCTTTAGTGTATGACACAATTTAGTGAAGGAAGAGTATCACTTGAATATAATTGATTCATGAAGTGCTAGTATAAGAGTCTATTTGAAGAGATCCTATAACTCTTGATTTGTCATGGGACTAGTCATCTTAGCCAAGATGGTCTTCTACTGAAGAATATAGTCCATGATATGATCATTTGGTCATTATTTTTGTGGATAAATTTGAGCATATGAAACTTTATCACCAATGTTAATTTTGAATCATGATAAGAACATGTCAGCTAAAGGATTGAATGCATGAAATAAAAAATTCAGTAGACTATAGAACCATTTTAAAGTATAATCCTTTATGCTCCATGAAAATATCTTGATAAGTAACTAGTCATTGGGTACATAGTGCAAGTGTGCTTTGTGGAAAGCTCTCAAGTGTGTCTCTAGATCACCCTTGTCATCATAACGAGTAAGCTTGGGTTGAAAAAAACCTTATGGAAAGGGTATATAATAAATGTGATATGCCAATGGTGTATGTAGTACAACAAAAAAATTCAATGCCTGTGTAGGTCTAGATACACCTTGCTAAATATGTTGCTTCTTGGATTGAAGAGATCTTATCTCTTGCACAAGGGCTACCAAATCAAGAGATAGGGATATACTAATTGTAATTGATGGCATAGAAGAAGGTTGGGCTACTATAGGGAGTTTTTCAGACATACTTAGCTCCGTAGTGTCATTTTCAACTGGTTGTTCTATGGTCTGAGAAGACTGACCAATTTTCACTTTTCGTTTTTCCTCTTTTAGAATTCTAAACATGTCGTCTTGCATATCTATATGTTTTTTTAAAATTTCTTGAAGTTTTGTTTTATAAGTTTCATCAAAACCAATATATTGGGCCATAATGAAAGTAGGAAAATAATTTATAATGTATTTGAATGTTTTTCAATAAGTTTTAATATTTAATGTGTTAAAAAATAAAATTATTGAATATAAGAAACATAAATTCATAAAAATAGTTAATTGGAATTTACATAAAAAGGATATGGAGCTCCCAAACATGTGAGCTGATACCACAAGAAGCAAAATAGGAGCTAGTACATGCAACTAGGGACTTTTCAAAAATATTTTTACAAAATACTATGAATTTTTGAAATATAAAATGAATTTCTGAGCTAAGTATGTAATACAAAATTTAGAAAATGGTTCAAAAATTAGTGGAAAATAATTGGGAGATAATTGATGTAGCTAGGGTAATTGAATGAATTTTTTAAAAAATAGTAAGGTAATTTTAAAAATTTGATATAAATTTATAGAAAATTTGTAGAATTTTGCTTTAAATATTTAGTAAAAAAAAAAAAATCTAAAATTAGCAATATATATTTCCTAGTGTTTAGAACGTGTTTATATGCAAAAAGGGCCTAATATGTGCACACTAGGGTTTTAACAAAATATAAGATAATTTTGCAATTAATTTGTAGATTTATAATTTTTAAATGTAGGAAAAATCAATAAATTACAGAAAAAAATAAAAAATAATTTACCCTAGGGTTTTTTTGCAAAAATTCAAAGAAAGTCAGGTTTACCAAATGTTTTATTAATTTTTAGAATAATGGAGTTTTATTCCTAATTAAATAAATGGGTCTGATTAGGGTAAATCATTAAATAATATACAATAATTAAGCCACTAATTTGTGTAAATATATTATAATTTTATCTTTTATAAAAATAATAATAATAGAGAGAAAATCAAACTTAGCTAGAAACTGACTAAGATAGATGTTGCAGGGTCAAGAAATATTTGTGCAAGCTTGTGAGACTATCACAAATAGGATCTTGGAGTTCATTTTTAGATTAGATAAGAGTTTTAAAAGTGGGACACCTTACTGTTTAGTGTTGTAGTCCTTTTTTTACACTATTTTCTATGTGATCTATGTTTTTTGGGTTTTTATCAATAGGTTTGTGTTACCCTATCAGTGAAATATTGAAGCCCTAAAGTCTATGAAGCTTGTTGTGGATCTATTTTAATATTCAAATCACTATGAGCTCTTTGTGCTTCAACATGAATGGAAACTTGGGAAAGAGAAAAAAGGGATTATTGTGTAAAAGATATGCTAAACACACTTCATATCCCATGTGTAGGCACACTACCTACATACTAATACTCTGAGGAGGGATCAAGCTAATGTTGTTCTCCCATTGAAGTTCTTGGTGAAATTGTGTATGAAAATATAAATAGATGTGAAACTAGGTGTATTTTAGATGGATAGGGTCTTGTGTAAGGGTTTGAATAAGCTTGGAATAATATTAGAAGGATTTATTCAAAGAATAGGGAAAAGTGCTTAAATGTACTTGCTTTTATTCTTGCTTCTCTCATGTAAATGAGTGCTAACCCTTCTAAATGGACATTAGATGGCCTTTTATAAAGAAATTAATGATTTTAGGTTTAATGAATTTCCATTAGGATGACTTGAATTAGGATAAGGATCTAGGATAAAATGACCATTAGAACATATTTTACACTTGGACAACAATGCTAGAAACAAGACACCTTGGGTTTTAGTTCTCTTGTCCAAGTTGGGCACTATTGTCCAGAGGGAATGAGACCTAGGGTGATATATCTAGGCCTAAAATAACTACCTAGGTTTGTAAGGGTTAAGTCCAAAATGTTGTGGATGACCATGAATTAGTTTAAGAAAAGCCTAAAAGGGTTGTGTAATCAAGTAGGAGGACCTATGGATTAGGTGTCTTTAGCCATACTCAAGTAACCCGATTTCACATTTTATATGACTACATATGGATTTTTTAAGTGGTTCTTCCATCAATGTACTAAGTGTGACACACGACCATCCTCGTAATCCTAAAAATTATTTGCCAAGATTTAGTCCTAGTGGTATTATAACTACTAAAGAACATATTAAGAGTTTCAAAGCTACATTAAGATTGTTGAATGTGACCCATGAAGATGTGACATGTAGACTATTTCATTTTACTTTTAAATATGTGTATATGAATGGTTTTTAAACCTCCCTAAAAATTACATTACTAGTTGGGTTGATTTTAATAATATTTTCATTGACCAGTTTGGTAAAATCATTAGTCCTTGTGTCCTATACCAGCAATTCACCATAGTGAAAATAGATGCAAATGAGCCTATAAGAGCTTTCAATGTTAGGTTTAAAAAAATGTTTAGTAAGACCATATCTCCTTATAGACCCAATGAGACTTTATCCTTGTAAATCTATAATGATTCCTTGGACCCTATGAATTCTATGTTTATAAAGCAAGTTTTTATTCCTATGAACACATTAGCTTTAGCTTATTTCAAGGATATGATCATTAATGACTAGATGTAACCCTAAGGAAAATTGACATACTACATTCTTAATGTCGATCCAAATTTACCCATTCTAGATGTTATTAATAATAATAACCAAAATGTGACTATCCTAAACCAAATTCTAGTCTTGAGCCACTTACTTTTGAGTCATGCACATCCCACTCAAAACCTAGGATTCCTGAGCAATGTTACCAATAGATCTTATCCCATTGATCAAAAAGCTTTGATGCCTACAACTGATGCTAATACTCAAGTTCATAATTTTAGGGTCTCAAAGAATGAGAGTGAGTCTATCCTCAAGATGGTTTAAAAGTTTAACACTGACTTCCTTGAATTTCAAAATCAAGTAATCAATATTGGAGAGAGCTCTGGTAGGAATTTTTGTTTTCAAAGGTTTAATAGGCTCACCAATATATTTCATAATGATAGTTACCACAATAATAATAATAATAATAATAATAATAATAATAATAATAATAATAATAATAATAATAATAATAATAATAATTTACTAGCAAGAATGTTCATGATATAAATCTTAATAATGTTGCTTCACTTGACTATTGTAAAGTTCATTGCACTTCTAAGTAAGGAAAAATTGACTATGTTTAATTTTTTACTGCTTTTCAAGCCTTTCAATAAGAATTAGATACTTTTGAAATTGTCCCTAATAAATATTGTGTAGGTACATCTAGTTCTTTAAGGTCATCTAGATATTTTAATTGAACTCTCATGGTGGAGACATTCAAGCTCCATTTCCAATAGGACAATGAGGATGAGGATATTCCTAAAGAGATTCATGTTTTTCAAAAATTTATGAATAATAATTATCCTCTAATAAATAGGGAGAAAATCAACCATTGACCACTTTAACTCCTCCAAATAACTTTGATATTCCTCCTGATACTACCTCAGACAACAATCCATAGCCTCCTAAAATATGTACTTCTAAACTCAATGTTAATACATCTAATGCTTTCAATAAGACTGGGTATAACATAGTAGAGGACATGAAGAAGATCAAAATTAACATTACCTTGCATAAGTTGACACATATTACTTTATAGAGAGATATTTTAGTGTAATATTTATCAAAAAAGCTTGGTAAGTCTCAAAAGTCTACACTTGCTAATGTTGCAATATGTAAAAGTAAGGTTGATATTCCTCCTTTCCTACTTGTAGTCAAGATATTTGGTAATAATTTGCATCATTATTTATTAGATTCTGGTGTATTTTTTAATATTATGCCTAAGAGTATTTTTGAATAATTAGGTTTGACTCCTATTAAATATGATAGAGTTGTAACTCAATTAGATAAATCAAGAGTCAAAGTGATTGGTGAATTATTAAATGTTTACATGTAGATTACCTTAGATCCAAGGATTAAATAGTTAATTGATATCTAAGTGGTGGACATCCTGGATGCTTATGGGATGCTATTCAGAAGATATTGGACTAGGTGCTTGAACGTTATATGTCAACAAATTGCTCACACATGTGGTTGCCTTATAAGGGAGTACCCAACCAAATCAGTATAGAAAGGGAGCCTAAATAGAATAATACGATCATAAAGTATAATGTAATAAATGAGAGGGTTAACATGGGTAACTCAGATCTTGGTGTTTACAATCTTAACACCACAAAGTTATGTAACTCTAAAAATTCTCATGCTTTGCCTAGATTATGGAGACTTTATTTTGATGGTGTTATTTTCAAATCAAGTTTTTGAGTAGGAGTAGTGTTAATCAATCCAATTGGGAAAGAATACAATGACTCTTATCAACTTTAGTTCTCATGCACCAATTATTTGGCTGAATATGAATCACTTATTCTTGGATTACACTTTGCGATCAAGCATGATGCCAATAAACTACTAGTTTTTGGTGATTTTGAACTAGTGTTCAATTATGTAAAAAGTAGATATCAATGAAACTTGTCCTATCTCAAGAAGTATAAATTTAGAATATGGGACTTGATTGAGTGTTTTAATGATTTTAACATTGTGTTAATACCTTGAGAAGAAAACAAGGATAGTGATGAACTTGCTTCAACTACAACCAACCTTATGCCCAATAAAAATTCCAAGTTACAAAACCTTGTAATGGATTTAATATCATGTCCCTTGGTGCCACATAATGTCAATAACTTGCAAGTATTCAGTGATGAACAATATATCATAGACTTCATGACTAGTTCAAGAGTGTTTGAGGGTCACATTATTAATGAAGGCAATCTCCTTGATTATGAGAACATTGAAAGTGCCCTTAATGACAAGGTCATCTGGTTGAATGACAATAACATCTACAAAGGCATGATAGCCTTAGATAGACTTTTTTATTATGAAAGACTAGTTGAGGCTATAAATACTCCCAAAGTAGGTAGGAAATATTATAATGCAATTGATCTTAGATTACAAGGTCAACTTCAGCTGGTTAATATTGGCATAACCTATACAATAATTGAGTCTAAAAGAGCCAAAGAAATACTGACCAAATATAAAGATATCATATCATGGTCCTATGATGACCTAAAAATCTTTGATCAAAATGTCATAACTCATACCATACCTTTAAAATAGAACTGCAAACCTTTCAAAAAAAAAAACTAGAGCCCTATTAACCTGAACTTAGAACCACTAGTATATAAAGAGGTTAAGAATCTCTTAGATGTCAATATTGTGTTTCCCATTCAGCATTCATCTTGGGTTTCTAATTTAGTCTCATTCAGTAATAAAAATGATGAAATCAGACTACACATTGATTTTAGAGATCTAAATAGAGCATCTAAGAAAGATAATTACCCCTTACCTTCCCTTAACCAAGTAGTACAAATTATTTTTGGTTATGCCATGATGTCCTTTCTTGAAGGTTTTTTAAGGCATAACTAGGTACTAGTGACCCTAGAGGATATGATGAAGACTAATTTTACTTCCAAGTGGGGCACATTTGCCTACAAGAGAATTCCATTTGGATTGATAAATGTAGGTGAAATATTTCAAAGGGATATGGATTAGGATTTCCATGGTCTTGTAGAAATAATGAAACATTTGAATGACATGTTGAAGAAAGAGGCTAAGATCACTTGGAATGAAGAGATGAAGAAGGATTTCAAAGACATCAAAGAGGCAATTAGATAAGCCCCTATACTAATAGGTCCATACCTCACCAAAGATTTTATCTTTACTTATTTACATTAGATCATACATTAGTTATAGTTATAACTCAAAATATAGATGGATGTGACCATCCAATAGATTTTATGATCACTAACCTTAAAAATGTTGAGTTAAGATACTCTTTAATTAACAAGCAATCATGTGCTTTGTTCATGGTAATAAGAAAGTTTAGGAATTATATCCTTAGGAATAAGGTGCATGTCACTCTATTAGACCCTACCACCAAGCTCATGCTATGTCAAAATGAACTAGGAGAAAGGAGAGGTAAGTGGATGTCTATGCTCCAAGAATATGACATTAAGATGAAGATTGCCAAATTGGTAAGGTTTCAACATTTAATATAATTGATTTCCAATAATAACACCAAGCCAAGTGTTATGCAGGTAGAGAAACATAGTTTAAAACCTAATGATTGGTATGATCCCATTGTCTACTTACTAATCAATGGTTATTATACTATATGGTTAAGTAAAGAACAAAGGAGAGATCTGAGGCTCAAGGTATCTCAATTTTTAATCAAGTATGGAGTGTTGTATAAGAATAAATTTGAAGGCATTTAATTGAGATGTGTTTCCAAGAGTGAATCAACTAAGATCATGAACACATTCCATGAAAATTTGGGAAGTGGACATCCATTTGGAAGGACTATGACACATAAAATATTAAGGGATGGTTACTACTAGCCTACCATCTTCAAGGATGCTCACAAACATGTGAAAGAGTTCCATCATGTCAAGTCTTCAACACTAAAGAGTTTAAGGCATCCATGACACTAAGACTATTAAAGATTGTTAAACCCTTTGCCTAATAGGAATTATAATTTATGAGGGTCATTAACCCTAATTCCTCTAGTGATCACAAGTATGTTATGACTTCTACTAACTACTGCACCAGATGGACTAAAATAGTGGTAGGACTAAAGAGGTGATCAAAGCTCTATAATAAAACATATGCACCAGGTTTGGGACACTTGTATCTTTGGTATATGTCAATAGATTTGATTTTATATCCATAGAGATGATAGAATGGGCATATGATAACAACATCATCTTTATGTTCTTTTCAAACCATTATACTCAAGGTAATGGAGTATCTGAATCATTGAATAAGAACTTGATGAAGGCTATAAATAATTTTGCAACTAATAAACCTATAACATAACATAAGCTACTTATGTATTCCCTTTTGGTAGATAGAAATAAAATCAAGAAAGCTCTCAAAAAATCACTATTATTGCTAGTTTATGGTCAAGAATCCATCTTTCCCATCACCCTCAAATTTCCAACATATAGTTTCATGCAAGAGTACATGGAGGAAGACCAAGAATTTGCAAGTTTAAGGTTTTTGGATATTATATAGATGGAATATGTGAGAGAAGAAGAATTTTCCAATTTTAGTAGACACCAAACCATAGTTAACAAGTGATTTGATAAATATTAAAAAATAAATGTGTTTAGGAAAGGAGAATTAGTTCTTCTTTGGGAAAAAGAATCTAAGACTAAGGGTAAACATGGAAAATTCACACCTTTGTGGATAGGTACCTACCAGATAGTTGAGATACTTAGAGATAATAGTTTCATGTAGAAAGATTTATAGGGAGAAGAGTTGACACTACCCACCAATGGACAAAACATCAATCACTACTTCTCTATTGTCCCACCTCGAGTCTTCATGGAATGAAAATAAGACTATTTAGAGTTAGTATATGTAGGCTAAATTAGTTTATTTATATTATTTCCTTCCTATCCCTTGTTTATACATATATTTGTATATATTTGTTTGTTTATTTCCTTAATTTTTGGTTGTTTGTTTTCTATTTGGTGTGTTTGCTTTCTTTGATTTATTCCTTACTCCCAATAAGTCCTTTCAGACAAGTTCTTAGCTCAAGATTCATATGATTACTCTAAGAAACCTCACAATTCATAAATCCAGGTATGTTCTCTCAGCATTGGTTGATAATGGATTATCAAAATATGAAACTAATGTTATAGTTTAGAGAATCTAGTAACTAATAATGAATAGGTTACTTGATCTTTGAGATTATAAACCTTTTTTTTATCTCTATGTTTGGTTATAAGAAGTATTATACATGTATGGTGAAAGACTATATTATTAAGACATAGATATGCTTGCACTTAAAAAACATTAATTTCCTAGGATAAATCTTATAGATAAAGATGATTTTCTAAAGACCAAATGCCTAACAAAATTCCTAAACTTGGCTAACCTAATTCCCAACCTTTGCTATAAAGTCAAAATAACTTGAAAAATACAAAAAATAAGAGCCTTATTTAAAAATTGAAGAAATTTTTGAGCAAAGATAATTTTGGTAATCTCCATTAAGGCTATGGACCCCTAACTAGTAGTGGAGAAAGGACTTGAGTGGAACCCAAGGCATATTTTTTTGGGATATGGATGACTATCTAGTAGCAGAGTAATACCCAAGCCTTTCCTAAGCTAAAGCATGGTTCTTAAGGAATATCCAAATATGTTAAGTCAATGTAATGATTAAATTCATGAACATGCAAGTTTTTCTCCAAATCCTATGGTAATTAGTAATTGGAATCAAAGAACACACACAACATGGCAATGTCTTTATGTTTTGTCCTAAATTTTCACTTTCAATATTTGTTTTAACCATGAAGTGATCTTAATAATAGTGCTTCATCAAATGAAATAAGTAGCTTAATTATTTGTCTAAACCAAAACCTCTAAATTCTAACATATTTCTATGTTTCCCCCAAAATTCACCATTTATTGAGGTTAACATATGCCCATTTCTAAAAAATGGGGACCTTTATGTCAAATTGTGCAAATTTGTACCTTTAAATGGAAAATTCACTTGATCAGAATATATATAGCATGTTTTCACATTATTCATAACTATCATTTAAATTAATGGACATGTTGTCATATGATCATGGTTTCAACCCTTCTAAAGTTTCTAACATTTTATCTTTATGTTTAATGTCACAGCTCTGATGGAGTTCATTTAGAATGATAAATGGCTAGGTTTTATGATTTAATATTTTAATGGCCTTTGGTATATTGAAATAAATTTAAATTCATGTTTGATATGATTTAAATCCTAACCCCAATTACCCTAGCTCATACCCTTTTAATTAAATCCAAATTTGGTAGGAACATTTTACATGGGAACATTTCAATTATGTCATGGGCTTAGTTTAATTTTTATCCAAAGGCTTAGTCATATTTTTCAACATGTCCAAACCTTAGGCTAATTTTTTTAATGCTTGGTCCCTCTATGACCTATGACCTCTTAGTCTATTTTATTATTAGCATGGTTTAACTAGTATATGGTTCCTTTGTCATAAAATTTAGGCTAAAAGCCTTAACCTAAAGTTTATTATATTAGTTAATACCAACCTTAGGCTAATACTTTAGGCTAGGTAGTTTATTTTGTGGGATCCCCTTAAACATGTTTCAAAACTTAGCTTAAGAATTTTACCTAAATTTCTACTCATATTATTAATATGAATGAAAACATTAGTCTAAGACTTTAGCTTAATTTTATGTTCCCTGAGCACTAACTTAAACATCATTTTTGTTTGCAGGATCAATAGTCCATATTTTCTCAAAAGATCAAGATCTAATGGTGTGAGCTTAAAAATAAATACCTTAACCTTAAGTTAAAGCTCAAGCATCTCTAGAGGATAAAAAACACACGTTTGATTGGGTAGGCTTGATCCAATAATGTGTATTGAGTCAATACTTCAATGGATCCTCATGACAAGTGAAAAGGTGATAAGTGTCATGCTCATAGCCAAAGAATATTGACTAGAAAATGCTCCTTGACCCTATAGATATGGTTCTAGAAACCACCATTTTCTCATACAAATATGATTGAATGATGCATAACAAACATTAAAAATTCAAGGACAAATGTAGAGATGAAACATATTATACCTATGATCCATAAAATCAAACTCAAGCATATCTCAAATATTGTTTATATGCATTCACATGTATACATTCTGATTAATAGCCCATGGAACAAGATACATTATTAGGAAGATCAAGATCAATGAAGCACAATTTTATTATGCAATATAGATCAATGTTACATATCAAGCATGGAAAATTTGGAGTGAATGTGAAAGTGATAAGTGCCACAACCATAGGGAATGAAGTAAGAAACCAATGGCATTCAAGGTCTCAAATCAAGATCAACAATTCACATTGATTAATGTAGAGATAAATCCAATGGTGCAAGATCAATGTGGAATTTTTGAAATACAATGGTCATTTTTAAAATATTAATGAGCAAAGGGTCATGAAAATGCCACAAAATGCCATGGTGGAACCATGTAAGATAGACCAGTTAGTATAATAGATTTTGAGGACCCAAGAAATACAAAGGTATAAATGCAAATATTCAAACATTATATAAGTCATGAAGCTCTCATAGATTTCAAATAGTTTCCACCATTAAATCATTATAATGGACATTCAAAAAAACCCTTTCATATCTAGAATCCCTAGTTTGACCCTATGATCATCCTAATCAAGCCCATAAAATTAGATTGTCATCTAATCAAGGATAAATAGATCCAAAATTGAATTACAGATCACTGGTAAGTAATTTAGAAATACTTATAGCCATGGTAGCCCAAAAAAGTGTCTCCAAAGAAGATATAGAGCTCTATCTAACCTCAAATACAAAAGGACAAGTTTTCAAGGATATGAAATTGAATGCCAAAAAATACTAGGGCAATAATTGGTTAAGCTTATTCTAGACCATTGAGGACCAATATCCCATCATAAGATAAGAGAAGAAGAATGTGTTAGAAAGAATGCTCTACTATGACATAATTATCATTCAAATGATGGGTCTCCATTATGTCATATCAAAACCTAAGGTATTGCATTGTATAGACATTCTCTCTCCTATTTTTAGAGATGTTAAAATTGATAAGGGCATGTTAGTCAATGAACATACTCATAGTAATATATCTTATATTTATGCCATAGCATTTGAAAATTATTATAAACTACCTAAACCCCAAACAAACAAAACCATAATAAATAATTGGGCTAAGGAAAATGACTTAAAGACTATCTTTTCCCTATGGTTATATTCTAGAAACTAGGTGTTTTAATATTTCAATGATAATATTCCAATTGGTTAATTGAGACCTAGGATAAGAATGATCATGAATTTGATGAATAGGTTATGTGTAAATTTAACCACGATATTTATGGACAAGATTTGGGTGACCTTAAACTATTTTATGGTTAAGAAATATCTCACCCCTCCCCTTGGTAAAGTGGTCAACACTTTTTTGAGTAGGTAGATCTTTGTAGTAAAAAATAAAACCAAGAACCAATTTTACATGATTTCCTACCTCTTACATGCCTTGATTACTACCACTAAGATCCCCAACATAAGATAATGGTTTCTTGATGGGATACACATAGTCTCCTAGTAATATTAACACATATACAAATACAAGGAACACATCCAATTGATATGTGACTATGTTTATCCTTCCCCATCATATGCCATAACTAGGAATCTAATGCCAAAGGTTAGTCCCTTGACCAAAAATGAAATTAATCCCATGTGAGACATATAGTTGTATCCATATTTATTAGTCATCAAGGTTAAAGGAACATAATGCACCCCTCTTAGATTACCATTCCATGTTCCAAACAAATTATCTCAATGGGAGGTGGCTTACCAATTATGCAATGGAATAGATGGTTTGTTTAAAATCAAGAGGAAAGGGCTACTGCATAGCTTCCCATTAACCATTGGAAGGATTATTTTTACATAGTGGTATAACATAGAGGCTACTTCCAAACATAGGACCTCTTTCAATCTCCAAGTGGATGATTTAAGGTAGTAGGATACACAGGGAAAGGTTAAAGAACACTTGAAGGCCAAGGCAATAAATGTACCATCATCAAGCTAGTGCTTTTCACCCTATATATACAAAGGCATCTTCATTCTCCAATGTCACCTTAAATTTTAAATCATAATATCAACTAAAGTCTAAATTTCAAAGAGAGCAAAAAGGGGATGATGACAAATGGCAATTAAGGCCAAGACAATACCATTTGATGATTGGTGCACCTTCTATACCTCTACTAGCCTATTTATAGATAGAATCTATACTTGAGGTAAAACTTGAGTAAATTATTGAGGAGATAAGGCCTAATTAAATTGCATCTTCCTCAACCCAAGTAGAGGAGCAGGGATCACTAGTGCAAGAAATCCATGTGGTAGCACTAGACCTTAGTGAAATAAGTAAAGATTCTCTAAAATTTATATCATCAAACTATGAATCTAAGGATGAAGAAGTGGAGATATATAAAGAGGCAAAAGGGAAGGAATTATTGGACATAGTTCCTATAGGACCCACCCCCCAAAAAAAATAAATAAAATAAAATAAAATAAAAGCTAAATTGGCCATTGTCCCAATGAAAGCTAAGAAACCTAAGGTGACCATGACTCATCCTTTAAGTGAAGTTAATATGATTAAAATTTGATTTAGGGTGAAACTATTCTTAAATGTATTATCTATGGAAAATTGTAAAATGTACCTACCATGCACCTTTTTTGGGCATTGATTTAGGAAACCAATATCCCACTATATGAGAAAGCCAAATCATGGATAGTTACATTACAAAAGAAGGAAGAGAAATAAATGACTAGTCCAAGAGAATAAAATGGAACATAAATAAATACCCTAGCTCCCAAAGTGTTAAAATATTTAGTTGGTGTCAAATTTAACTCAACCATTACTAGTTTATAAAGGGTGACTAAGAAGAAAGCCATGATTGGTGGAAAGGAATTCAATTTTGAAAAAGAGGAACCTTTTGTTGGATTGACACCAGTTGGAGGATAGAATCTTGGTGAAGATCTAATATTTAAAGAAATTTTTCTTAAAGTAGCTTAGGAATAGTCAAATCAATTATAGATAATGATCAAAGACATCCTACAGTAGAATAAGAACCTAAAAGAACAAGCCATCTTGTCAATTCAAGAAGATAGGTTCAAACGATTTGAAGACACTATGACTATTTTATTCAATTATTTAAAGTTATTTAGAACCAAGTAGGATGTAATAGTTAAAAAAATACTAAGGCTACTAGCCAAGTTGGCCAATAGCAACCTTTGAGATACCAAGTAAAATATTTGATCAAAGTCTTGACTAAAAATCAAATCCTTGAATTTAATATAGTTAGACTAGTCGACCTAATTATGGATATGGCCATATTAATTGATAAAATAAAATCCCTAAGTAGCTATTCCAAGACGATGGAGGACATTTCCAAGGACCTCAATCAAAAAGAAGATAAAATGTTGTACATTTTGGATAGTTTGATCAAGGAGCCTACCACACTTTGTCGCTTAGGTCTAATAATTGATGACGAGTTCAAGCATAGAACTACTCTATTCATATAAGTGGTAAGAAACCAAGGACAAGGCAAAATGGGGGTTGATAATAAGAAGGTCATGGGCCTACTTTTATTTTAATAAGAGAAGATGAGATATGCTAAGGGCATCAAGAAAGATTTAAAAAGGGCTGAAAGGGATCTTGAGGGCTTGGAAGATCAATAAAAAGAGATGTTCATGAGACCTATTATTTATATCCATCTCATCAATGAGAAACATTATAGAATGAATTTCCTACATGGAAGGTAAAATATTGTGACAACACAAGGGCCCTAAGTTAGTTAAGATAGGAATATTCTTTTTCAATTAAGCTTGTATATTTTTGAAAAGGAATATTTTTTTAAAGGCATGTGAAACTTTTAAAATCACATTGTCTATAGGTCAATCCATTAGGGAAAGTCTAGTGTATTCTATCACATTTATGGAGAGGATAACTATCTTAACACTTGTACTTTTGTAATTGGACATAACTAATCGAAATACTTCCTTACATCTTATAAAAAGAGTATTGTCATTTATAAAAAAAGGGGTTGAGTTCTTAGAGCCAAGGTCTAAATTTAACTTTGATAAATTAATATAAGCAAGAAATTTTACAAAGTTTGTCTAATTTTATTAATGTATTTTTTTATCCTAGCTTATCTCTCACCTATTTATTATAATTACTAGATTTGAATGGTTTTTATGAATTTTTGATGTGTATATGTGAATATAGAACTGTTAACTTGTGCCAATGCTAGGTTAATTGAAAGTTTTAGGTTTATTTAATTTGTTTACTCTTCTTTCATTTTGGCTAATGTTGTTTGCTTGTAGGGGTAAATATTTATAGTCAACTTGATTATTATTTTCATTATTTCATACCATACATAGATGCTTGCTTAATGTCTAATAAGATTTGAGATTATGATATTTCATGTCATACATTAGTTAAGTACATGACTTTATGATATTTGAAAATTTTCATGATATTTGGAATGAAGATTGACATCTATTTGTTTCCTTACCTTCCCTTTTGCTCTTTTTTTAACGAGATCACTTTAACATAATTTTCGTTGTAAATACCCATCTTATATTAGTCTTTTTATTATTATTTTTTAATCATAATTCACCATTCATGGCATAGCATACTTCATATTTTGCATAGACTAAATTTTTTCCATGGTGTCTCCCAACAACCAAACATTATAAATAGTGTGAAATAGTCCACTTTCTTTGCCTCTATTTCATAAATAGATAACATGATTATCATAACTTGTAACTCATGCATTGAAT